>PVIH01010149.1:0-77444 GCA_004025045.1 Sigmodon hispidus | reverse complement strand
GTTTGCTGTGCTCAGGGCCCTTCCTAATGCTGTGTCCCCTATCTCCACTAATAAATTAACATCCAGTTGTCAAGACTTGAACTGTGCTCAGAAGGTGAGATTGGAACTTACTGAGGAGCCATGAAGCATTAGCTCTGTAATTAAGCACCATGTGACAACTTACTGATTTGTCAAAAGCATGCCAAATGCAATCACTTTCGACTTGGCTGGGCGGAGAGAATGGAGTCATAAGGAGAGATGTATTACACCAGCTATACCCTGTAACAGGTAGGGACTGAGAGATGCTGGGATAACCTTGATGATACATTAAATAGGCACTTTGGCCATTTGTCCTGTGTTTGAGACCTAGCACTAGGGGTGTCAGTGCCTACAGTGAGTTGGGTACTCCATTATCAATCATCAATCAAGAAAGTACACTGCAAGCTTGCCAACAGACCAATCTGAGCCTCAATGGAGCCTCCTTCTTTCCAAATGATTCTAGCTTGTGTCAAGTTGATATAAAACTAACCAGCACAGGAAGCGTATGCTATGGCTCTATCCCCTTCCGGGGACTATCTTCTCTTGACAGCTTTTTGAAATTTGGGGAATGGAAGGGAAGGAGGGAGGAAGGGAGGGAGGGAGGGGCAGCTCCTAGATTCTCACTCTGAGCTTGCTGTTCCTGACCATGGCCTTCTGAGATCATCAAGAGTCCGGGAAAGAGTCATACGGAGAGATGGAAGTCTGGAAGACCTGTTTGCTATGTCAAAGGATCCAAGCAAGAGCTGCCCCTGCCCTGGCTTTTCTTGATGGAGCTTCCCAGGGAGCACCTATGTCCTGTCATCTGCTCACTGAAGATTCTGGAGCCCAGAAGTACTGGGCACATAGATGTGACAGTGCCCTTTCCTCAGATGATTCCCCCTTGTGAGCAGGAACACCTGGAGCTGATGTCACTTCTCTGAGTCAATATGTGACAACAGAAGAGTAACTGATCGAGAAGATAGTACCCTGCACACACTCACAAGGAACATCCAATCCCACTGCATGCTTCTGAGTGCCAGGCTCTGTCTGCACACAGAATACACTAATCTCACTTCTCCCCCCTACCTCCACTCCCACCCCAGGGCAGCATGTCCCTGCGGGATTCCTGGCCTTGTTTCACAGACATGGAAATGGAAAGCCATACCTGATTCCAGAGGATCCAGTAAGGAAGGCACTGCTAGAATCCTAAGCTGGAGATTGCCACATCCTTTATCAGAAGAATCACCTGGAGCACTAGTGAAAAAGTATAGATCCCTAAGATCTCCATGGATCTAGAGTGGGGTCCATGAATCTGCTGCGTTCATGGGCACACCAAGAGGTTCTTGTACAGTTGTGGGAGCCACTGACCCCAGGCCTTACTGCCCCACACAGAATAAAGGCCAAGTGGGCATCTCTCCTCCTGACATTCTCATCTGTTCCAAGTCAGCTTTCTGTCACAGCTTTGTTGGTCAATGCTGTGATTGCCTCTTCTTCTCTGAATGAGGGCTTTTGTCATTCACAAGTCCCCAAGTGTTTGGAACCTGACCACTCAGATTCTAACACCACCTGGCTAAGCATTTGTGTCTCTCCTAAGAGTGTTTCCCCCTTTGCTTTGCCACAAGGTGACTGTCACATCTTCAGCCTACACTGAAAAATTCCAGTTTTGCTACGTTGCTGGGAGCTCAGTTGGCACCTTGGGACAGACTGGTTGAGTGATGGTGTTGAGAGCTATTTTGTTGTGTGTTCAGACAAGGTCAGCTTCCAACAATTATTTTTTCCTAATCACTTGGGATTGCTCTTATATGTGGACCTATACCCCCAAACCCAGTTTTGCCCAGAAAATTAAAAAAAAAAAAAACAAAAAACAAAAAAACAAGCAAGCCAGCTCCATCCTGAGCCCTGCTCAGTTTGCAGGGTAGCATCATCTGCCTGATCCCCTAGCCACCCTTAGCATTGCACTGCACATTAATTAGAAATTCGGAGCTTGCAACAAGGGAAGTGACTTTGTGTTTCAATTTAATTTGTTCTCATTTTTTGACAGGGTCAAAGTTCCTTTTCCCAGTTTGAGTCTGAAAGCAAATTAGAGCTGTGTCATTTTTATATTGATGTGCCCAGGCTAAGACCTTTGGAAAACATTTTCTTATGGGAATTGATCTGGTTGGTACTGTTTTCTCAAAATTTCATTTAGTAAACATGGGCTGCAGCATTGCAATCATTATAGTATGCTGATGTGCCAAGAACTATGTTAGGTGTCAGGGGTTAACCGAAAGAGGCAGGCCTCAGTCTCCATACTTGAGGAGGTTACAAGGGTATAGGAGAGGTGCAGTACATAGAGAGAGACAGTGCCATAATTCTCTGAGCCAGGATACACAGGCTCTCTGGCTGCAGAGACCAGGGTGGGAATACTGAAAGAAAAGCTCATGCTCTGGGCTTTGGCTAATACTACTAGTGCAGCTCACACTTGGTCCATATAACACATAGTAGATATACTGCTTCTTTATCCTCATGGCAACTTTCCAGCAGGAAGCAGGGAGCTTGGTGCGGAATCTTGAGCATCAACTCCTGTCTTATTATTGGCCAGTTGTGTTGCTTCAGTCAAAGAGAAAACTTAACTCTGCTTTATGAGATGAGGGGTGACTGAGCTGAGAGAGAGAGAGAGAGAGACAGAGACAGAGAGGTAGCAATCAAAGGAACTTGTTCACACTGATGAAAGCAAAGATATGTAGGTGGGAGGGGTAGATGAGATGAACAGAGTAGGTCCACAGCTGTGGACATTTAATGAGGTTGCCTTCATCATGACCTTGGTTGGACCAAGCAGTCCCTACCAACCTATACCTGTCCAGCCACTCCCACTGCAACAGCCAAAGATTTCAGATAAAGCAAGTCATGATTTTTGTCACACAGTTAGTGGTAGAAGATCTGGGATTTGAATCTGAGCTTGACTGACTCAAAGACCCCAAGTCTTAATCTTAAACACTGGCCACAAGGACTATTGTTTGAGCACAGATCTTCTGGGGTTTCTGCATTCTTTCTGCTCAGAAATGTTCTCCGAGAAACCTGACCTGATCTGACTTTTGATGCTAAACCAAGAATCTCCCCTGTCCATGCTCCCTGAACTCAGAATTCTGACTGCCCACACACCTCTTCAACTAGATTGTGAAGTCTGGGGGTTAACAGCAGAACTTGTACCAAAGCTAGGAGATCGCTCCATGTTCAATTAGCTCTTAAATAGAAAGCTCCCTTTAACAGTAACAGGTAAAGAGTGTAAGTGGGTTAATAAGGCATAGTGCTGGCTGTTTTAAAATATTAATGATTTCTAGAATTGAAAATGCAAATGGCTCCCTAGAACACCCACATTTGATGTTAGAGAGGAGATCTTTGAAAGGGCACCTCAGAGGAATGTGGGAGTGAACAATACAGACTTGCTGAAGATGGGTAAATACGTATGTGTCCACCACCTTGTGGCTGCCACATCACTTCATTTAGAAGTAAGTCTCCATCTCCTGGGGGTAAGAGGTAGTTGCATGGAGAGGCAGACCCAATCAAAGTGATCTCAGTTTCCTGTACAAGCTCAGCCTGCAGTAGGGGACAGTCAAGGTTATAGCCTTGAAGCCTGGGGACATTCTTACCTGTTCTGGATTGTCCAGCTTGGTGTTGCCATCTAGGAACAACTGGCTTATTTAACCTCACACTGTCTTTGCTTAACCATCCAGCTATGTACTTTTCTCAGCCCTCACATCAAAAGTACAAATCTGCATTCATTGTTCACAATGCCACCTGGTGTCTGGTTGGCAAACTGCCAGAACAGGACTGTGACTGTCATCCTGCCATCTAAAGTGCTCAGGTCAGGGCTGGTACATGGCGAGGACAGGAGTCAAAGAGGGTTTTTTGTTGTTTGTTTGTTGTTTTGGGTTTTTTTTTCTGATTGGTGTTCAAATCCCACAGTGAAGGGATGAGTGCTACTGGGGCATTTTGACCCTTGTGTAAGTCTAAGCCTGCTTCACCAGGTGCCAGATGCATGATGGGCAAAAATAAGCACTGAAGAGGGGAGGCAAGTGAGTGACATCAGAAGGCTGCTGGACAGAGAAAGGGGAACAAAGGATGAGTTAAAGCAGACCCCATGTGTGTGGCCACCCATTGTGGCCATCTGCCAAGCAGCCAGTTTTTTTTGTTGCTGGCTATATGGTACAGACTTCAATATTCTTGTATTACCAGGGTGCTCTGTTGCAAACACATCCATGCCAGCCCTTCAAAGCTCCTGACATAGCATCCTTGATGCCACCTGATTCCTGCCTCCTTTGTGTGCGTTCAAGGGGTCAGGCAGCTAAGAACTGGGTTCTGGAAAGCCAAGCCTCTCCTGGTAGCTTTACTGTCTCTACACTGTGTCCCTATATTTACAGTCCAGCACTTAAAATGTAAGCTTTGATCTTTCTTTCTAGAGCTGAAAGGGATCTGCCACCCCAAATGACTTCAACTGATTGGTGGTCTCTTCTGACATCTGAGAGTGCAGTGCATATGTGTTTGGATTGTGGCTATTCCCAGCCCTCCTTGGCCTTTTGCTATGACTGAATGTGATGTTCTAAGGGCACAGGTCTGAGTAAGGGACCAGATGGAAGGAAAAGGAATGCAGGGTTTGGGTCAGGCTTCCGGGTTCCTGCCCTAGCACAGCTGTTCACCAGCTGGATGGCCTGGAGTCCCTTACCCAGTCTCACCTGATGGGAGGATGGAATGGGAACTTCATTCCTCTGAACTACAGAGTGGAGCCTTTTACTCAGGCTGTGTTTGTCACATGTGCTTGGAAGACAGCAGGAGCCAAGCTTCAGTGATTTCCCTCCAGCCTTCAAAAGGCTCTGGTTCTTCAGCCTGGCAAGCCAGTGTTTTGTTCCTATAACAAATGCATTAACCCTCTTCCTTTGATCAATACCTTTCTCCATCTCCTCATGTACATGGCTTACAATTCTGCTTTACATCCAATCTGTCTGCTCTGTATCATGAGTTCCCTGGCAAAGCAGCACCCCTATTATCCTTGTATATTTTTTTTCCTGTCTCTAGGAAGAGACAGCTGTGGAAAATTATCTGCTGGTTGTATGCATGTTTTCTCGTCTACTTATCCTCATACACTGCCCTGTTCTGACCAATCTGACCACTCCCGATGTCCTCCTGGGTCATCTGTAACAACCAGAGGGAGCCGAGGAACCATCTTGCTTTATGTTTTTCACTATAAATGATGAAGGCAGACCCAGTTGCAGAGGACCTGACTCCAGGTAGCAGTAGATGTGTTACTTGATGGTGATTGCCAACTAGAAGAATGGTTTTCTTGAGTCCCTCTCCCAAAACATAGTACATATAATTGATAACTTTATGGGTAGTCACTAGGAAGTGTCCTAAGAATCAATATTTACATATGTTTGTGTATGTCTATGTGTACAAGTGTGTGTGTGCACATGTATGTTCAGGCATGCTTGTCCGTGCATGGATGTACAGAGGTCAGCACTCAGTGTTTGTCTATCAGTCTATCTCAACCTTATTTTTTGGAGGCAGAGTCTCTTTTCTGAACCTGGAGCTCACCAATCGGCTAGACTGGCTGGGCAATGAATTCATGGGATCCCTCAGTCTCTGCCTCCTGGGTTGGGATTACAGGTACCTGCTGCTAGGATTGGCTTTTCACACAGGTGCTGGGGATAGAAACTCAGGCTCTTATACTCGTGAAGCAAGTACTTTACAAAACTGACCCATCTCCCCAGCCTCCTGAACATCAGTATCTTTACAAAGTTTCCCACATAGTACTAGATTTGGACATCAGAATATAGAAAGTGTTTCTTATCAATACACCGTCCTCACATTTCCAGACAAAAATGTCCTTTAACTGGCCACAGAAGACTAATCTGAGGATGGGCTGTCATGGGGCAGGTCCCAAGCTAAGTACCACCCTGAGAGCCCTGAATATTATCAATAGAGTATTTTATTCGGCAGAATGTGTAGAAGATGCATTTGTTTGCCAGGCACTGTAAACGCTAAGAACTTTACAAACACCAACTCATTGGCTCCTTGGAGCATTGCTACAAGTGTCTACTATGATATCATTTCCAGACCAAAAAAAAAAAAACAAAACAAAACTGGGCACATATAGGAAGTAGTCGATCTCTGTTAGTGACTCTTCTGCTAGATCATTTATCTAGTTCTCAGTCAACATTTGTTACTTGATAGTACCTTCATGGCTTTGGGGCCCTAGATGAAAGTATCAATCAAAAATGCAAGGTCAGATGGAAGGCTTCTAAAATCAGGGATGTTGAAGACTGCCTTAGTGGAGCACACATGGCTTAGGTACCTTTCCTTGCCTAGCCTTGGACAAAACTGTGTTCAGCATTTCCCCTAAGGTACAGAAACTGCTCTCAGGCCTGTCCCATTCTGCTGGTATATACCCTAGGTGTGTGTGTGGTCTCACCTAGAATTTGCATAAAGGGCTCATTTTACCTCAGAAGTTCCATCCCTGAAATGCAAAGTACTGCTCCATTAAAAACACCTCTGGGAACAGGTTGCTGTAAATTAAGTTTTTATACTTTGTTTTATTCCAGGAAAACTGTATACAATCTAAGCTGTGAAATTATTAAGACTATAGGCTAGATAATTTCCTAGTATAGGTTAACACAGGTTATTTCTTTAGCTGGCTGAAAACATACCAAGTTTGAAAATGTGGAAATGGTTGCAAGCGATTGGCTTTTTATTTGTACCCCACACTTGCAAGTGGGTACCTATCCTTTCCTCACATAGATCTGGGATAACTAAAAGGTTTTATCTAGGACAAACAAAGTTCAGTGGGCTGTGTGACATGGGACATTGGGCTGCATGATATGGGACACTGACAGCCTGTCTGCTGGACAAGAACTCTTCCTTCACCCAAGCTCTAGCCAAGTCTATATTTGGTAGGATACCCAGAGCTCTAGGAGCATGCTGTGGTTTCTGCTGTGTGGATTCACTGAGCTGTGAATCCAGTAGTGGCACCAAGGCCTAGAATTGAGAGAATAGGTGAAAATGTTCAAGATCCAGTGACAACTTGGTTGCCTCCTAGAAATTGAAGGTGAGGCTCTTTGGTGAAGACAGCACACACTTGTACATATGACTTAGAGGAACTGAGCTGGGTCTGACCCTAAAGCCTCTTTCCATAAGGACTAACTTCCATAATAATGGAAGATACCATGCAAGCTTGCAAGGAGGAAAATATGCAGTAATCCTACCCAGCTGTGACACCTGTGAACCACAACAAAGGTCAGCATGGCAATATATTCCTAAAGATGCAGCAGTGACGCTTAGATCTTGGCAGTAACCAACAACTGTCTAATTGGACTTAAGGCCCACTCAACAGGAGGGAAATCATGGCTTTGTAATATAAACCCAGACAACCACTCATAGTCATAGACCTCAGAGGAACCTATTCCTGTCACTTTCCTAAGACAGTGCAATCCCTAACTGCATTCTAAATGCTAATCCTCAAACCCACATCTGTGTGCTCTCACTCTTCACTAAAGAAACTTTGTTTTGTAAAATATAACACCCATTACAGAAAGCCACATCTAGTCAAAATGCAGAGAATGGCTGACTGATGGTGCCCAGCCCAAGCTGAGACATCTGCCACAGGACTCCTATGTCTAAGACTCAGGAAACACTGGAAGAGGAGACAGACAGAAGAACCACAGGACCAGGATGTCTGCTTCAGGTTGTGCCTTCCAGATATGACAGGGAAAATATATACACACACAAAAGCGAAGTGGCTGTTTAATCAAGACCCCAACAATAACAACACCAGTCAATATGCTAATGAGGATGGGGAGAATCTCACAGGGCCCTCCCTATATGTAGAGGAAGAACTATAGACAATTAAAAACTGTTGAGAGAGGGAGATGAACACTCTATAAACTTTATTCAATTCCAGTGGTCAGCCCTTAAAAATATACATATAAGCAACACTGAATTGATTCAGCACCTCGTATCTATGTCAATACAAGTAAATTATTGTGTGTCAATAATACTTAAATGAATTTGATAGAGAGGAGTATGGGAGGGCTAGAAGGAGAGGAGGGAGTGGGGAATGATATAATTGTATTTTAGTTAAAGATTTTAAAGCAGTGGCAAGTTCCTGATCTAATATAAAAATCACTTTATCTGAGAGACCTTGGTCAAGTAGACCTCACTCAGCTCTACTCATCACCTACCACAGTGCATGATATCAGGCAGCATTCTTAACATCTGAGATCCTTACAGGAGTAGAAATACCATCCCTGGAACCCGAATATCATTACCACAGAGAAAGTTGGCATTGAGTGTAGTCGATTGCTTGTTAATCCACTCCCACTGCTGTGCATTTGAAATGTGATTTTTTGTCTGCTGCATGCCAGGTGGTGTCTTGTGCAAAGTTCATATTATACTGATATGGCCCCTCTTGTTTCAGGCACATTGAAGCAGCTGCTCTAGCACAGCTTTTTGATATAGGGACATTTTGACACAGCTGAGAAAACAAACCATTACACTGTTGGCTTAAAAAAATCATTACCAAATTATCTGCCAAGGAGACATTTCAGGCCAACTCTTCTTGTGCTAGCTGGACACCTCCTCACCCCCAATCTCTTCTTCTGGCACAGGGGATCAGGAGGGAGAAGTGAAGAGTGGCCCGGGGTTCTTCTAGGGCAGTAGGTCAAGGCTGGGACATAGAGAAATTGGCAAGATGGACAGTGGCATCAGACATGCAGTGGGTGTGAGAGTCTGTTTCACACAGTACCTGGTAATTTTCAAAAAACGATTTTACATTTAAATGTAGTCATTTCAAAACTCTGACATCAAAATAACCATGTCAAAATGCCCTTCTCTGTCTCAGACAAAGGAAATAAATGCCAGAAAAAGAGGAGCAAGACCACAGCTTCTGCTCCACAGACTCAGAGTCACCCAAGGAGGGTGTGTGTGTGTGTGTGTGTGTATGTGTGTGTGTGTGTGTGTGTGTGTGTGTGTGTGTGTGTGTGTGTGTGACTGTTCCCCTGCCAGGGATCACTGCAGCTGGGATTGCAGAGGAGTGAAAGGGAAGCAGGGTGCAGTGACCGATGGCATGTAGGTGACATTTTTAGGTTGGGAGTGTTTGGGAGCTCAAGAAACTCATGCTAACAACAAAGATTCATTGAAGGTTTTAACATGTGATAAACACGGTTATTTGTAGTGTTTTAGCTCATTTACACTTACAACACATAATGCAAGGCATATTATCTCATCTTCAGGATGAAGAGAGTAACATGCCCAGAAGAAGTTTTCCTTGGACAATGTAGAGCTGGGAAAAGATAGAGCCACATTATATATCAGATATGTCTACACTAAAGGTTTGCTTACATCCCACTCCAATCATACATCTGCTGCTGCCTTAGAGTTAACCAAGAGCTTGGGGCCAGGGAAGATCTCAGGCTCTAACACTCACAGGATCTCTTAGGGCCTGGCTTCTCTTCTTACCCATCTGCTGGCTGTCTATCTTCCAGTGACTTGCTCTCCCCCACTAATGGAGTCCCACACTTGTTCCTGCCCCCTCCCTCATCATGTCACTCATCAACCTTTGGCTATAATCTGCTGACCCCATATTAGTATGGAATCAGCATGTGCACATGATGGCTGCTGTTTTATATCTGGATTCTCAGCAGCTGAAAAGGCAAAATCCCTGTTGTAATAAAACTAATGTTCTTACTGAACCATGAAGAGCAGGTAAGAAAAGAGAAAAAAGTGTGATTGGAAGGTGGCCAGAGACCATTGCATGGGGGAAAAAGAGAAGACTAGCTAGCCCCTGAGTTGAGGGAAACAAGGTTCCTCAAGATTGCTTGGGCAGCCAGAACATCATCCTGGGAATGGACTGCAGGAGGCAAAAGAGTCCCATAGCTGTTGTAGTGACTTCTGCAATATATAGGGAGGGGACTAGGTGGTGTCAGGGACAGGGGAGAGAGGGATATCTCCCATCGAGCAGAACAATACTCTTGACCTGAAAAATTATGTCCATCAGAGGCTGGAGTTTCACCAGCATTTTCACTCTGTCTATTCCAACCTTTACCTTTCTGGCCACTGCCATTTGTTTATTCTCTCTCTCCCTCCCTCCCTCTCTTCCTCCTTCCCTCCCTTCCTCCCTCCCCCCCCCTCTTTCTCTCTCTCCAGTCTGCTCAGCACCCCTACTTCCACCCCATGCTGTGCAAAACATAGGCTGGTTCATTTTCTCAGAGGCCAGAACAATTCAGTCTCCCTGGCTCCTCTGAAGATGTTGTGTTGAGAGAGAGAAAAAAAATTTATACTCTTTAATAGAAATACTTTTCCTTCATTAAATGAAATCTCCAAAGCCCAGTAGCATTTTCTGTGCTTATATAAAGATGCCAGTGGGGATTTGCGATCGAAAGTAGTATTTTTATACAAGTCAATGAGGATCTCAATAGGACAGAGAGAACACTCTTCAAATCTAAATTCCTCAAGCATCAGGCAGGCCGATCCACTCCAGCAGGGATCATGTTACTTCTTGCCCTACTCCAAACTTCTCCTCCAGCACTGAAACGCTCACATATATTGCTTCTCTGCTTGGGGAAATTATATTAATAGTGTCTTTCCAAGGCTGTGAACCATTACACTTAAAATTTCTGCTTGCACTTCCATTCTCATAACTTTTTATAAAAAGGCAGGTATTTTGTACAAACTTGAGTAAGAAGTAGATGTGCATATACGCTTGCACACATGGGGTCCAGAATGGTATATCTCCTTTGTGTAGAGTAGTGGGATAATGGACTTCTCTCTGTTAGGGTACCAGACAATAGACCTTCAAAGATGGATGGAAAGAGTGGAGTCTAATTGTAGTCAGTGCTGGCCTGGGGAAATGGCTCAATGGAAAAAGTGCTTCCTCTACAAGTACGAGGGCTCATCTTTGAATCTGCAGAACCCATGCAAAAGCTGGATGAGTCTACCCCATAAGTCTACATCCTTGGAGGAGGATGCCACAGGGTTTTCTAGAGTGAGCTGGCTAGGTAGACAAGCTTCTGGTTCAGGGACAGACCCTGCCTCAATAAATAAAGTAGAGGAATTGAGGAAGAAAAGTGTCATCAACCCTTGGCCTACACACACACCCACACCCCCCCACCCCCCCACACACACACACAAGCACACCCACGTCCCACAGGAACACAGGCACACACACACACACACAATTTCCATATAGATGTGGGAATAGATAAATGCATGCCACATACATATGCAGAGGAAAACCATGTAAAACTCTTGCAACCTGCATTTTCCTGGGCAGTGTACTGAGCCCCACAGTACAGTTCTCAGGAGCCCAGGGAGTCGAGGGACCATAGTGGGTATAAAGTCCTTAACAATACAGCACTGCTCAAAACAGTTGTTTTTGGTTTTTTTCCACCTGATTGTCATTGTCATCACTTACTCTGGTTCATTATTAACACAGAACATCCCCAGCTCTAAAGTTAATGAATTAAAAAAACAATTGTCTTGTATTGTGCTGAGAATCTACACTCCGACCATTTCTGCTCCTTGTTGTCTGGACCTTTAGTCATGTGACTCTTATTGACAGACAGATAAGAAGTCTACTGGATCTGCATAGCAAGCTGAACACTTCCATGTTGCCAAGTCCTGGGAGGGGAGAAAGCCTATAAGGCCAAGGCAGTTTGACACTCTTGGGGAAAAGCATCAGGAAGGACTGATTTATGTTCTGTGACCAAAGGTTGCTTTGGTCACCAGGTGACCTCAGCTCTGGAGACTGGTGGGTCTGGCCTTCCCCTGACTTCTCATTTAAGGCACAAGGGGCTCTGATCTCTCTTGCCAAGCAGAAGGCAGCATTGCCCAGCAGCTAACAGGTTCTTAGTAATAGCATCTACTCCTAAAATCCCCCCAAAATTCATTCCCTCCCAGGCCACAGAGCACCCAAGTAGCTGTTCCATCCATCCTCCCTCATTGCTGAGAAAGCAAGAGAGGGCTCTTATTGTGACTAACAGGCAGGCTGAACTCTCGCCTTTCACTGTGGAAAAATCCATTACTGAGAAGTCATTTGTCAAAGCCAACTGTTTAGCTGCTTTCATTTACATATTTATCAAGTTTGATTAGAACACACTGTCTTCTGCTTTCATCCTTGCCTTCACCTCCCCTGGCCCTCTTTTCCTGGGGAAACTGTTTTCATTGCCCTTGTTGCTAAAGGGCATAGAGTGTGATTCAATTTGCATTTGCTAATAAGCCTGCAACTGGTTCTGACCAGGAATTCCCTCAGGCCTGGAATGGTGGCTCCCAAAAGCTGTGCACTAGGTGCTAACTGGCAACTCATTTAACCAAAAATCTGGGCTAGTTCCACAGCTGTTGTAGGCCTACTTCCCAAATACCTGCTGTGTACTGGGTGCTGAGCATGCCTGTGGTAAAGAAAACAGACAAAGTCATGTCTTGTTATGGGTTGCCTAGTGACTCCAGATTTTACCTGTAAGTTCAGACAGCTGGATCAAGTGGTTTCTGTCAGACAACAGGTTTAAACACTTTACCACCAGGAATAAGATTTTGTGTATAACATTAAGACCAGTATTATCCTTACATTTCAGGTGAGAAACTAAATAATCCTAGGTTCAAGGTCATGTAAGTACACACAGCCAGACTTGAATTGAGCTTTCCTGCTCTCTAGTACAAATTTGTAACCCCAGCGCTAGGCTTGAATGTCCTCACTCCATCATTGAGATCCTGGACAACAAGGACAGTCTCTGATGCCTTTCTGTGTTCTGAGGGACCAACTCAAGGTCTGGCATGTGGTCAGCATCAGAGACTGTATGCTAAAATTTAACAGCAAAAGCAGGTTCATAACATTAGCATTCAGACCCACTTCGGGGAGTTCTAGTCAATAAGCTAGTATTACCCTGGCCCACTCAGCGTCCTGATGTCATTCCATGAAAAGATCCCTTTAAGAAAAGACTCCTCTCGCTTAGCTATCTTCTCCCTTTTTCTCTAGCTATGAGGTCACATGAACCTCTGACCCTCCTTCTCTTTTTTTCCTTTTTTTTCTCTTTTCTTTTCTTCCTTTCTCTCCCATCCCCAATAAAGCTTTTATGTGAGTGCCATAAGTAAGATGTGTCTCTTTCCAGGCTCCTATCCACACTGGCTGCTCCCTGGCCATATCTGTAGGGTATGTCTCACTCACCCACCATAAGGCACCCTGGCTCAAACCTACCAAGGTCTCTCTCCCTCTGTTTTACAACACATGGCCTTGGCATTCCTGTCTTTAGGGTCTCAGCTCTGTTCGGACCTCTCCAGCCACCTTGGCTAGAAGGCTGTCATAAGTCATGCTGTTGTGTTATCCAGATCCTATAGCCCCAGAGTACTTGTGGCTGACAGACCACAAATGAGACTATCCTTGGAACAAGCATTCAACCTCCACCAAGATTCTGCCCCTGCCACCTTGAGCATCCCTTAGTATAGGACAGAGTTAGTGTTCTCACCTTCTCGCTTAGGAAGGGCTGTCTACAAGCCTGAGCTCCCAATATATCACTTAAACTCACTGCTGAGTCTGTTTGATCTGTGCAGTCCATATATAAATGTTACTCGCTTATGTTCTCAGGGCTGACCATTTAGTATCAGATAACCAATTAGTGTGCTCTTTATGGGGAAAGACTATTTCTCCTTGAATAGTGTCTTTTTGTCAGGGATTGGTTCTCAACTAGGCCTTATTTTGCATTCCAGGAAACATGGAACATTCAGTGGTGGTTGGGGATTTTTTTTTTTTTTATTCTCACAGGTTGGAGAGAGAAGAGGGTATGGATGGATGCCCCTAACAGTTCAGTTTAGTGCCTCACAGCAGAATTATCCAGTTAAAAGTGGCTGTGTTGCCAAGGAGCCTCATCCTGTGCCTGTCACTTATTGAATGGTACCTGTTTTAATAGGCAAAGCCACATAAGAAGGATCATGAAGCCATTATTTAAGGCTGTCTTGTGACTTAGATATCATTCCCTGTTGTAGTAAGTTTCTGGTCCAACCTCTCCAGTCTAGCCCTCAGGTTTGGACCTGCTCTCAGCCCCACTGCCACTTAGGCCCAAATAATCACAGAGATGCTCATATTAATTACGGTGTGCTTGCTAACTGACTTGGGGCCCAGGCATTTAACTTGCTAACTCCTTCATCTTAACTCTACCCAGGATTCTTGTTCAGCCATTTGTCTCGGAACCTTTTCTCAGTAGCATATCAACTTCTTTCCTCTGCATCTCCTAGTATCTCTGTGGCTTCTCTGCTCTGCTTTTCTGCTCTGAGATGTTCCCTAGAATTTTCTTAGTCTGGTAGTCCAGCCTACACTTCCTGTCTGCCTCTGGCCAATCAGCTTTTTATTAAACCAGTAGGAGGGACACATATTTACAATGTGCCAACATAATTCCACTACACTCCTATTTTATACTTGGGAGAACTAAGGTTCATAAGAGGTAATTTACCCAAGACCTTAAATCATAAAAAAGTCTGGCTTTCCATTTGACCCAGGCATAATGTCTCATCCAGTCTTCCGCATCTAGCCCTTCCCTCACCATGGTAGCTCCTACACATCATGGCTAAACTACCCCTGAGTGTCTTGAATCACGTGGATTCCCATGCTTACCCAAATGTATTTATTGGCTCTTCACTTCCTCCAAGAATGCTGGATGAATGCCCTCTATACTTACACTTTCTCATAGAAATATATATATATATATAATTCTGCACCTTGATAATGTTCTGCTGCAATTCCTCACTCCTGTTATATTTTTGTTGTCACCAACAGTGATATTTTCACATTACCTTCAGCCTGACATGTATTATGCTGTTGAAATCAGATAAAATACAACATTAACTGTTCACATTGAGGAAGACAAAGCAAGGTTCCTGGTGAACTTGAATTTCCTCCTTTCCTTTTCAGAACAGGTGCATCCAAACCCAGACAGATAAGAAGGAAGTGGGAATTCAAGGCAGGGAAGAAAACAGAACGGATGTGTAAGAGAGCATGTCATGTCTGGGAGACTTCCAGGGCTAACTGAGGTGATGGACAGGAGTGTGGATATTTTGTGCCAGGTTAATGAAGCTGGGCTTGTGCTGAAGACAACAGGAAGTTGCTGCAAATCTTTAAAGGAAATGGCATGCTTCTGTGGGCATTTTAGATGGTTCAGATTGATGTTAGGGTAGGGGATGGATGGGCAAGGCTTATGCTAGCACATCTTAAAACAACAAACATTTATTCTTTATTGGTTTCTGAGGGTCAGCAATGTGGGAAAATTTAGTGAGTCATCTGGCTAGGGGACTCTCCTGAGGTTACAGGGAAGTCTTAGTCAAGGCTACAGTCATTTGAGACTAAAAGATCCTTCCAAACTCACTCAGACATCATTTCTTCCAGGCTTTTCTCACCATGTGGTCCTCTCCATGGTCTACCTGAGTGTCTTCATGACATGATAGCTATTTCCCCAGAAGTGAATGATTCAAAAGTAAGCAAACATACACAAGACCACAATTCTTTAATAGCCCAGTCTGAAAACTACTGTATAATTCCTTCATGGTTTTCCATTTGTAGGAGCAATTGTCTGAGCCCAGAACACATCTAAACTAATATCCACCTCTTGAAAGTGGAGATTAGCAAAGAATTGATGGGATCTGGGCAGGGTGGTACACATCTACAACCCAGCTTGTGGGAGGCTGAGGCAAGAGAACAGGAAGTTTGAGACCACTGGACTACATAGAGAGTCCATGCCAGCTTTGGTCTACACTGCAAGACTGTCTTGAAAAAGCAGAAACAGCAACAAATCAATGGCCATAATAATGAAATCAACCCAAACACCTTATTTGATCTTCAAGAGTCAATCTGACACAGTGTTTAAGAACATAGATGAGAGGTTCATAAGCACCTGGGTATAATACTGGCTCCCACACTTATAAATTTAGTCAAAATACTTACTGTTTCAAGATCTCAATTTCCTAACTTTTAAGAAAGAAACAAAATAATAAAATAATACGAAGAGGCTTCATTGAGTGACTATGATAGTTAAATATGATCAGGCATGTAAAATATTTGACACAGAACAGATACTCAATAAATATTACCTAATTGCTATAATGGAAGTAGCTATTGTTCTTCATAGGGTAGAATAGAGATTAGGAACATAGGGGTTTTTTTTTTGAGCTGGGATTCTGGCTCTGCCACTTAGTCATTAGCTATAAGAACAAAGCTAAACCACTAAATCATTTTTGGCCTTGCTTTTCTGTAAAATGAAAAAACATAATAGCTAATACCTGGTCATACAATAGGTTTTCAATAACTTTCTTATAAATAAGGGTTTGAGGGTGATACAGGACTGCGATGACAAGATTATGTCTCTCTGTTCTCAGCTCTCTCCCCTTTCCCTTTCCCTACCTCACACACACAGAGCGTGTACGTGTGCATGTGTGTGCCCACTCATACACGTGGGGTAGGGATGCTGTACAAACGCATGTTGTTGTTGTGCCCTTGAATGTGACGGCCCCTTCAGTTCTCTGGTTTTTTTCATCCCTGTGGGTTGTTCTTGGTCTTAGTGTTTGCACTCTGTTCTACCTTAGCTTTGTTCAAGTAAACATTCTTCTTCATCCCTGCAGCCTCAACCAAGAATATGTTTAATTGTCTTTGTACAGAAGAGTCTGGGGATTTGGTGACAGGAGGGGGTGGGCACAGCCGCATGTCACACCACCTCAGAGCTGCTACATTACTTTAAATTGATTTTGCAAATGAAAGCTAAAAGCTAAGCAAAGGCGAACCATCCATTTTGCCTAAAGATGATTATAATGCTCTTTTATGGCCTCCTAAATGACAAAGCAATTTGTTACCTGCCTGCATCAACATTTGCTTATATTAGTGCCAGAGAGGCTTGATTTTTATTAGCCCCGTGTTATCATTTTATGAAGTCACAGGGGCTCCGTAAAATTAGTGTGCAAATAGAATGCCCGTTTTGCCTTTCCCTGTGGTCAGCAGAAATGTAGAAAGCAATTGAGTTGATACTGGGTCAGGGGAGGCATCCATAAAGTTAGCCTTCACCTAGGGCCTCGGTAATGTTATTCATCATTTCTGAACTGTTGGGAGACCAGGGTCAGTGTTAGGTACCATTTTTTTAAAGGGGTTGGGTGTGAGTGCTAAAATTTTTTAAGTGAAAAGGAAATATTATAAATACTAAGATAGTAGTTCAATTTCCATCAGCAATAAAAACTGAAAACAGTCTCTTGTGTACATTACAGATGGAATTGCAGCAGATGCAGGACTGTATAATGTTAGTGGATCTGGAAGGCAGACAGGGTAAAGAAAGGGACTTGGGTTGGAGCTAGGGCTGAACTGTTGGCAATATGACCTTGAGTGTATCCATTCCTTCTGTGGCATCAGATCTCTTACCTGTAAAATGGCATAAACACACACCAGCCTCACAAGCCCCCATGAAGATTTAGATAAAATAGTAGGAGCTTAAACTTATTTATGGGAGAATATCTATAAAATGTTTTGATTTATTAATTTAGCATCCAGTTCCTTGTTACGCATTCCAAACAGGCTCCTTGGAAGACATTATATATTTACCAGTAGATATCATTTTCTCCACATGTAGTTTATATTCTATAAGAGAAACATACAAGTGTTTAACTCTTTTGAGACTATAAATGTATTTTATCCATAAAGGGACCCAGCATAGAGCTGTGCACTGTACTTGCTGACCACCCCAATAGATCAAACAAGCCACAGGCTTGTATTAGCTAATTAATTAATTAACTAATTTGAGACAAGGTCTCTTTATGTAACCCAGACTGTCCTAGAACTCACTGTATAGATCAGGCTGAGTTTGAATTTACAGAAATCCTTGCCTTTGTTCTCTGAGTGCTGGAATTAAAAGTGTGTGGCACCATGCCCAATTTTAGGACAACAGAGCTAAATTTGCCTTTCATTTTATTTTTTTATGTGTATGGGTGTTTTGCTTGCATGCACATCTGTGCATGTGTATGTGCAGTGCCTGTGGGTTCTGAAGGGAATGTAAGATCCTCTAGAACTGGAATTACAGCTAGTTGTATGCCACCATGTGGGTGCTAGGAACCAAACTCAAATCCTCTAGAAGAACACCTAGTGTTCCTAACTCATGATCCATCTGTGCCTCAAGAGCTAACATTTTCATCTCTTGTGTGACATTGGTGTATCTGTTGCAATGATGAGCCACATTCAAAATGACTTTTTCACCATTTTAGAGAATGCCTGTTAATTATTTCTGAGCCTCCTCCCTCCTGATCATCCTCTGAATATAGATAGGTCTCATTTAATCCATCTTTTCTCAGTTCTTTTTCCTAAATTTTCTTCAAGTTGTTGTTCTTTTGTGTGCCACTGAACCCTGCCACCAATGGTGAGTATCCCTTTGCCATTTGTTTTAGGAAGGCTATTCTTGTCTATTGTTTATAAGAATATATATATTCATAATGGCTGAACTTTATTATACAGGCTTGATTTCTCTAACAGCACAATCTGATTCAGGTCCTATTTTCTAAATTTTCTATATATCTAATAAGTTTTAGTATATGCTAAATATTACAAAATATATACACTGTTAAGTATCTGGGTTTTATTATATTTCCTTCAAAAAAAGTTGGGCTTTATATATCAAGCCCAAGTTTTTTATTATATTTTTTTTCCAAGTTAGATTCTTTTCTGATGATTTTCAAACCTTGTCAGGATCTTTCTGGAGTAATTGAGCCCTACCACTAAGATACGTTTCTTTTGCGTTCTCACTCTTTCTGTATAATGAAAAAAGACTTATTCTTTGGAGTCAGAAGTTCAAATTTTTCTTACTACTTCATGGAAGCTAGGAGGCAAAGCAGAAAGAGTTTGAGTATGGTGCCCTACCCTTCAAAGGTACATCCTAAAATACCCAATATTCTTCCACTAGGCTTTGCCTGCTGTAGGGTCTACCATCTTCCAGTGGGGTCATAGGGCTGGGCATAAGTCTTCAACACCCTCTAGACCCAAACCATAGCTTGAAGGTTCACTTTGTATATGCACAGAGTTTGAGATCTAACAAAGACACAAGAGGGTTCCTTATAGATTTCTGGAACTCTTTTTTTTCTCTACAGGAATTTATGAAGCCTCTCCTAACCCTAACCCTAACTGCTAACCTTGACTCTCAGTGAGACTTCCATATGTGGTCAGGATATTGCACCCTGCTCTTTATTGTGCAATGGAACATCAGAAAAAAAACAGGGCAACCATGGGGCATGCCTTATTTATCCCCTTTTCTCATGGGTAATCAAGAACCGCCCCTTGTTATTCAACATCTTAAAGTAGTTGTTTAGTATGTTTTATTTAGTTTTACAGATTTGTTTGCTTGCTTTTTGTTTTTCTTTTACCCAATGCTAGAAGCTAAACCCAGGCTCTTACACGTACTAGATTGGGGTTCTATCATTAACTCATGCCAGAAGACCTAGTTCTCTAGGTGTTCAATGTAAAAGAAATCTGACCCCTATTACTTTATTACCACTGAAACAAAAGCCTAAATTATAATATCACTGATATTACCTATTAATTATATAACCTTGAACAATTACATAACTTCAGTTTCAGCCTCTATAACAGGGGCATGAACTATGTGTTGCTTTAAAGATTATATATATATATATATATATATATATATATATATATATATATCTGGTACAAAAAGGATTAATTATGTAACAGATGCTACTTTTATAGATATCTACCTTTTTACTCCATCCTTTACAAGATGTTTGCTTAGTACTATGTAGATATAGCCTTGTTTTATTATCACAACCAAATTAAACAGATATTATTCTCCTTATTTATTTATTTATTATGAATACAATATACAGAAGAGGGTACCAGATGTCATCATAGATGGTTGTGAGCCACCATGTGGTTGCTGGCAATTGCTGGTGGGCCTCTGGAAGAACAGTCAGTGCTCTTAACCTCTGAGTCATCTCTCCAGTTAAGAATACTAAAACTCAGAAAGCTGCCTATGGGCACAGTTCATGACTTTGGGATTCACCTTCACTGATGGCTTCCCCAGATGGTTGTAAATA
This sequence comes from Sigmodon hispidus, assembly GCA_004025045.1. Lineage (NCBI taxonomy): Eukaryota > Metazoa > Chordata > Mammalia > Rodentia > Cricetidae > Sigmodon > Sigmodon hispidus. Next base: position 57,365 of record PVIH01010149.1, on the reverse strand, counting down.
TTACATATAAATATAATGTTCTAATTTACACAAAGAAAAAGGAATGAAGTCTTTTAATATTAAATAGATGGAAATGTGATTAATCAACAATGGCTGGTTCTCAATGGTTCTAACCCAATGATTAACAAAAGGTAAAAGTGAAGCATCCATCCAGCTGGCTCTTTCCCATATAGCAATTTCTAGTCTTGGCTTGCTTTCTATGGTGACCTTCCATTTGTCTCTTACAGAAAATCTTCGAGAAGGGACAGACAAGAAAGTGATATTCATCACAGGACGAGTCCACCCAGGGGAAACACCATCTTCATTTGTGTGTCAAGGTAAGTTCAGGATCTCATGGGTGTCCTGTGCCTGCTGAGGCATTGAAATGACCTTTAAGACAGTACAGAAACAGAGAACGTCTTTATCTCACATGACAATTCACCCGAGTTCTACAAAGAGGTTACAGTTGATGCCCACAGTTTTGATTAAATAAATGTTTATCACTGAGTGTACACATGGAAGAACAGAAGAATAGATGGGTGGACAAGTGAACAAGAGGTAAATGTATTTATTGTTCTATATTAAGGATGACCATGGGGTCACTTTATTGTCCAGTTTCATTTGTCCTGAGCAATTTGACAACAGCAGAAAATCTGACTCAAGCTAGATATGCGTATAGGTATGAATTGGAAATGTTGTCTATTCACTCACTTAATTCAATCACTTAACTTAATCAGTTATTATCATGAACATAGATCTATTCAATAAATAAGATAAATAACACAGTGAGTGCCCAGGTATTTAGCAGTTTAAGAAGCAGATAGTTAACCCATTTAGCCCACTCATTTCTAGCTGGATAAATTACCCATGCCTTTCCAATTCTTTGTTCCACCATCCCTCCCTTCCTCCCTCCCTCCCTTCCTCTCTCCCATAGATCATGACCTTGATTTTTGTGTTTGTCATTTTCATCTTTAACTGTATTTGTAAACATCCTTAAACAGTGTGTGTTTGAGTCTTTCCTGTTTTTGAACTTTGTTTAAATGTCATCATTCTATATGCACCGAGGCTTGCTTTCACTTGGTATCCATGTGGGTGAGTAGTACTCCGGCATGCTTTTCCTCACTGTATGTTTCATGTCTGTCTGTAACTCAGTTTGCTTATCCATCCTCCTGATGATGAATAATTAAATTGTTTACAATATTTATTTCTTGGAGACAAGGCCATTACAAATATTCTTATAATAATATTATATATATATTCTTTTATGATGTGCATGTACCCTGTGTGTACATGTATATTCTTTCCTATGGTGAACAACATGGAGATATAATTACTGTACCATAGGCTATAGCATCCTCAGGTTTATTAGCTCCCCTTAATTTTTCTATTTAACTTTATGGTGACACCAGCCACATGTGAGTTCTTATAGTCTCATGTTCTTGCCAATGGTTTATTCTTTTCCTCAAAGCACTAGGGATCTCACACATGCTCAGTAAACATTCTACCAACTAACTACAACCCCAGGCCTTTAAAAGAAAGTTTTGGTTTGAGACAGGGCCCCTTTAACTTGTCTGGATTGTGCTGGAACTTACTATGTAGCCCAATAAGGCTTCAAACTTGCAATCTTTTAGGTTCAGCCTATGGAGTAGCTGGGATCATAGGCATGTGCCACCATGCCCAGCTTCATTTGTACCTATCATGCAAAACAGTATGCTATTGTACACTTACCAAATACTTTTCCAGGAATTCATATATTTTAATTGTAGAATTGTAGTTTAATTATATTAATTTTCTATGTCACAGAAACTAATACTCACTATGTTTTGACAGAAAACTGAAATTTGGAGAAATAATTTGTTTTATTTCAATCTCAAGATGACTCTGTGCTCAGAGGGGCTTGAGAAAGCCCCTGAAAGTTATGTAGCTCAAGGGCAGTGTGATGCAGTACAAGTATATAGAGATTTGGAATCAGAAATGCAGAGGTGAAATAGACCACCTCCTTGCAGCATCACATCGATTCCTTCGAATGTAAAATGAGGCCAACAGAACTATCTAGGAAGGCATTAGGAAGCTGGCAGGAGATAAATGTAAACACAACACCTAGTCCTATGCTTAGCACATAGCAGACTCTTGACAGATGCCACCTCCGTCCCCTTGGGAACCCTAGAAGATGAAGTAGTAATCTACTTTGCAAACTCTCAAGCACTGTGCATATAAAGATGGGTTTCATTTCCCGGTCCCATTTTTCCCATGCTGTTTAGGCACAATTGCCTCCCTCTCTTTTTCAGCGGCGAAGACCGACTCTCGAGAAGAGAATATGATTGGTACAGAGTCCAGCAGCTTGTCAGCTGCATGGCTGGGCCCCACCCAGTTACTATAGCTGACTCCTTGACACTCTCATTTCTGGCCCCCAGCACTGTCCTTGCAATAACCTTTCCCAGGTTCTCCTGGGTCTTCCTGATCCTTTACTCGAAGCCATCTGTCAGTTACTAAACTTGGCAGCATCCCTGCTCCCCCAGTTGATTGACTGTAACTGCTTTACCCTCCCCCCTTTTTACAGATGAGGATCTCAGGTGTTCCCCTGTTTCATTAACAGTGATCTTGACTGGTGTTAGCTTGATGTACTTACTGTAGCCATAGAGGCTTTCAGATACATATTTGCTCCTTGGTAGAATTCCTGATTGCCTTCTCACTACTTTCCCATGGTAGGCTCCAGCCTCCTGGTATGGTGGCCACAGCCCATCATGGTCTAGTTCTTGCCAAGCTCTTTGATGGCATCCTTGTTACAACTCAGCCCCACACAGATTAATCTGAAGGACAATCTTTTATCGCTTAGTTCTTGTTAGAGGTCACTTCCTGTTTTCTAAAGTTTATTTTAAGTGCCCCACCATGAATCTCTGTAACTCCCTTCCTCCAGTTCTCTGCTTTTGTTTACATTGATAATCTGAAAACTCGCATCATCAGTAAAAGACCTTTACTGCTCTGATTTGGTATAAGATCTGTGTATATTTGTCTTTCTCATTCAAACATGATCTATTTAAAGTTTAGGACTGGCTGGCTACCAGACACCGTCCACATCTGTAAAACAGGATTATCTTGTTCATTATTTAAGTCTGTTGTGAGGCACAAAGGCTGTGTTGGCTCTGGGTTGCTAAAACTTAATTTGGAAAGAGAAAGATCAAGGTCACACAGCCAGCAAGTAGTAGAGAGGGGATTTGACCTTGGGCCTGGCCAGATCCAAAGCCTGTACCTGCTCCTCTATTTCACTACAGGCTGAGAAATGCTAGGAGGTCAAGTTTTGTACCCGGAATAACACAGAGTTCTAACCACCCCTCTTGATGTGCACTTTCCAGGGAGGGATGTGGAGGTTCTGAGAAAGTAAGGCAGCTTACTGAAAAAAATGGAATCCACCTCTCGGTTTAGCATTCTATCTTTCCCCGTCTCAGCATCTGTCCTTTGAGACATATGATTCCTCTTTCCTTGAGGCAGCAAAGGCAGACACCATTACCCACGCTTTTCTGCCTACTTTGGGTTTGCATTCCTTGGGGACAGCCTGAGTCAAGCCCCAGAGGGCATAGCTGAAGGTTTCTTTCTAGTAGTCAAAGCCCAAGGATTGGTGCCTTTCTCCAGCCCACCTGGCTACCAGGAGGTACAGGTCTGAGGCCAGGTGGGACAGTGACTGGAGCTCTGTTCTTCTCCATTCACTGTCTCAGTGACCTTGAGAAGGAAGCAGGCTTGGAAAGCCTGGTTGTCTGCACCTGGCTAGGACCATAATTCTCACTGCTGAGCTGCTAGTGTGCTGGCTTCTGGGAGTGTAGTGGAGTTCTGTCATCTCTGAAATCTGGAAGGGGTGCTGTTAAGGTTGGCAGGGTGTCGATTTTCTGAAGATCGCTTAGTTGTGGAAAGTGGAATCTAGGCCATTCTTCTATCACCCCATGTCACTTGTGGACCCTGTGAGACCAGGCTAGCCTAATTCTCTAGTTCGAACAATTTGAGAGAAAAAAGAGGCTTCCATGCTGCTCCATGGCAGGCTATGTGAAGCCACAGTCTCTTAGACAGATTAGATTTCAACACCTCCATTTATTACACTGTGACCTTGGGAATGTCACAGAACCTCCCCGCGCCTCAGTTTCTTTAAACCCAAAGGGAAACACTAGGGATTTTGTCTCATGGGGCTGTTATAAAGACTGAAGGAACTAACTGCCATATCCGCGTAGAACAGTGTCTAGAAAGCAGTGATGGGAAAAGATCAGCAGTAGTGGGGTGGGAGGAAGCACTAGCGGGCCACTCTCAGGCCCCAAGCTCTCAATGAAGTATTCCCTGCCTGACTTTTCTGCCCCTCACTATGAATCTGCCCTCATTGGTGCTGATGGTCTGTGACCTGCTCTGCTTGCTGTCTTGGGGAGACCCTAAGCTGGGTGCTCCTCACCTGGAGTCTCTACTGTAAGTTGGAAACTTGACCAGAATCTAGATTTAGGTCTCTAACTTCTGGGCAAAGGAGTGCCTCTCTAAAACTCCCCAAGGTTTTTGGTGTTTTCTCAGTTAAAAAAGAAATCTCATCTGAGGTGCACTCTGTCTTCTTCAGACCCTCTTGCTGAATTGATTAGCCTACCTTTATGGAATGAACCTGCCAGGAAGACGTGCCTCACTCTGGAAGGCAGCAGGCATGGCTGAGGTTTGGTATTAAACAGGCCTGATTTGAGTTCTAATACTTCTGCCATTTTGATACCTTCAGCAAGGTCTTTGAGACTCTGTATCTTTACCTCAAAAATGGTGTAATAATATCCTGTGTGAAGATCCCAGCAGTGTGGGCAGCCACTATCCCTGCTTCCTGGAGAAGTGAGTGAGTCAACACACTGAACATTACCAGGCAAGTTTGTGGAGGAGTGGTCTCCTTCCCTGCCTGGATTCTTCTGCTTCCTGCCAAAGTGCCCTCCACTTAAAGGGGTGTGTGTGTGTGTGTGTGTGTGTGTGTGTGTGTGTGTGTAAATGATGAAGAACTGTCCCTCTCAGAAAGTTGTCATTCCTTAGGATTACTTTGTCAGGAAAAAATGAGGCAGAAAAAGGGCTTGTACACAGGCACATTTATGTGTGTGTTGGGTGGGGGGGGTGCACATGAGCATACACATGCTCTCACATCACATTTCAGAGCCACCATTATCACCAGCCATCAAGACCCAGCACCACCTAAAATTTTTCCCTATTTGTCCCTTCCCAACTCTGCTTTTATTTCCATGTCTGTTCCTCATTTATTTTTCCTCTTCCTTGCCTATGATCCAATCAGCCTTATATTACAAGTGAAAAGGAGCTTTTCACTCTACATCTGTGAAATGGGAAGAGCCTAGCATGGAAGCAGAGGAATTAAATCAGGTGAACCCTGTGATCCCATAATTTAAAGATATTAGGTTTGGTGAGGCCAGTAAGGGTCTAACACAGTCTGGGAGATCTTGAGTGGCTATAGTTGTACCTTAGGTAACCTGGGCCCAGCACATGCCTCTGCTGCCTGGCTGTGGGACTGGGCTCTTCTTGTTCCAGGATGCCACCTCTGAGCAGAGAGCAGAAACAATGAACCTCACACAGAACTCTGTGGAGGAGAAATCATGTCCACAGATGCAAAACATTCTCTAAAACACAAGCCATCAATCTTCTAGTACTTTCCATCTTGCCTTAACAGAAAAAGCACTGCTTTGAAGCCTGAAGAACTAGGTTTAGATCCCATCTAGGCCCCCACAAGTGATGTCACACTCTGACTTTGTTTCCTTGCCTGTAAAATAGAGCCAGAAGCATTGCAAATCAGTCCAAATACTAAGTGTACAGTCACTATTGAGGCTCTGGCTTCAATTACTTCCCATTCATTTACTGAGTACCATTGCTGTGCCAGACACCAAGGCCTGAAATGTGACAGAATTAGAAAGATCAGTCTTCCTTTCCTGGAGCCTTTGGCCTAAATAGAAGGTAGATACAGCAAACACAAACCTCGATCCCTCAAACTCGCAGGCTCAGGGAAGGTGCTTTTCTTTATTCTTCAAGACTCAGTTTCTATTTTGAAGCCATCATCATTTAGACTGATGGCTTGTTTGATTAGAGCAGAATTCAGATCACTTTCCCCTCACTGGCTGCATCCTCATGATTCTCCAGGCCTTAGTCTCTTCAGGGCCCTTATTGGTCAGAAGTAGGTTAGAGCCTGGCTCCTCACTGCTGGGTGCTTGATATCTATGAGCTCTCTACACATCCACCCCTCCTGGCTACCAGAGCCTACCCACCATTTTCTTTCTGGCATACTGTAGTCAGGAACACTCTCCAAAGCCCAGAATTGACCTGTGTCTTCATAGCTTTAAATCCTATACTGATTCTCTAGTGCTTTTTGTTTATGTATCATATATAAAATAATATATGATATATTATAACATAAATAATATATGATATATATAATTATGATATATATACATACATATATAGCCTTGCTTAGTCCATGCAAGACACTTGGTTTGTATCAACTCATCGTCTTTGCAGTACCTCCTAATAATTATTCCTCTCTCATTTTTAACTTCTGGGGAAACTGAGGAGTGGAGAGAGTAAGGCCACACAACAACAAATGAATGGTTTCCAAGTAGGACTAGAGATGACCACTTCCAACTGTACTTTTAACCCTGAAGTTAAGCCCTGATGAAGACCTGTGTGCTGCCAAGGAGGCCATCTTTTTCTTACCACTGAGGCATGGTGTAAGCATCCTTTTCCATGGTTACCATCCTGGCATCTTTTATCTTGCTGACCTTTTCCCCAAGACCCTTTCTCACCCCTCCCACTACCAGCCTTTGTTGAATCAGGAGCCTTGTGTGGGTTCTGATGGCTCTATGCAACTTTCATAGGACTTTGGCTAGTAAGTATGGACTGACTGTCTTACTGTGCAGGACTCCATTGTAAGAATATCGTATGTATCCTAGGATGCTAAGTTTGCAGTGATTGGTTGTCAGTTCACCTAACCTTGAGTTTTTTTTAGGGATGATCCATTAATAAGCATTTCTTTCTCTCTCTTTCTTAAAATGCTTATTTTTATTCATTAAAATTCTATGTACTTGTTTGAGCATGTGCACATGAGTGAAATTGTGGTGATGTGTTATATATTTAATAAAACCAATCTGGAATATCAGAGAAGAGATCCACCCACAGTCAAGCCAGGCAGAGGTAGCTCACACCCTTTGTCAATCACTTGAGAGGCAGAGACCATTGTGGATCTCAGTGAGTTCAAGGGATAACAGAGCAGTGGTAACTCACACTTTTAATCTCAGCAGGGGATCCAGAAGATCTCCATGAGTACAAGGCCAAACAGACAGGCAGTGATGGCACACACCTTTAATCCCAGCACAGGGAAAGACCAGGGGAATGGCAACCTATGCCTTTAATCCCATAACTCCAGAGACAGAGATCTTTCTATGTTTCTGTGAGTTCAAGGCTAACTACCAAAGAGTAGTAGCTCACACCTTGAATCTTAACCTGGACGGGATACAGCTGGGCGAAGAAGAAGGTATTTAAGGCAGGCATAGGAAGACAGATGAGGCAGTAGACGTGACTAGAGGCTGAGGAACCTGGAAGATACCTGGGTGAGATTTGACTGTGGTGTTTCTCTCTGATATTTCAGGCTCTGAGTTTCTTTTAATGCAACCAGAATTTGTGCAACACGAAGGTGCCCATGGAAGCCATAGGCATCAAATACCTCTAGCTTTAGAACTGCAGGCAGGGTATGAGTACCTGATGTGGGTACTGAGAACCAAACTTCTGTCCTCTGAAAGGACATACATGCCTTAATAGCTGAGCCATCTCTCTGGCTACATCACTAGGCATTTCTTAAGCTCCCGCTGTGAGCCTAGTCCTGAGACAAGCATTCTAGAAGAAATAAGAACAATGAAGATAAGGTTTGATTGGATATAAGGTTGGTCTGGCAAAGCTCATCCTGGCCCGATGGAGATTGGCATCAGGCAGGACTCTTTGCACCTAACCTTAATTTTAGATCTTTAACCACTTTACCTTCTCTTTCTAACCTTCCTGTTGTCCTGTTCGGCCCAGGCTTGGAGATCCATGCTTAAAGGAAAGGACATGACAAAATCATGGCTATACCAAAGACTGGTGTCATTAGAGCTATTGCTGTCTCCCAGCAAAGTGGAGGCTATCCCCACCTCACTTGAAAAATTAGGTATCATCCTCACATTGAGATGAGAAAACTGCCCAGAGCTGGCTCTCAATACTTTTAGCCAAAATCAGTTAAGATTCAAATATAAATCCCTGAGTCTTTTCTGTTTCCTGGACCCCTCTGCTCTCTTCATCATGCAAAGCTTTTGACTATGCCTAGGCATGGCATTGCCTCCCATGCTTACTTTCTCCTCTGTCCCTGCTCACTATCCTTCACTTCATGCTACCTCACCTTCATGCGGTAGCCCTCTACCCAGAACCCCCTCAGCCCTTCTTTGCCTCATCAAATCTCTTGGAAACTTAGCTTTGACCCTCTTTTAGAAACCACCCTACCAAACCAGAGAGAGAGAGAGAGAGAGAGAGAGAGAGAGAGAGAGATATCTAAAGACTCCTTCTCCTTTCTCCTCTTATAAGAAGACTAGTCCGAGTCTGGGGAGAGGGGTCAGGCAGTACATTGCTTGCCTTGCAAACACTAGGACTCGAGTTTGATCCCCAGCATGGTGGAGGTGGGTTGGGAGTAGGAGAAAGTGTGGCTGAGAAGGGATCTTGTTCAGTTAACTCTTACTCTGAGCTAAGTGAAAAGTCTAGAATTTCCCCTCTCATTGCCCCAGGTCCACCTGGGAAAGTGAGCTCTGTTTAGCCATAGTCTGTCTGGCTTTGTTTTACCCTCATTCCTTTATTAGGTGCCTAATTGGCAGCCCAATTAATCTGCTCATCTGTGAAGGAGGTGAGTGCCTCCATTTCCAGAAGCCATTCTCTGAGGCAGCATGGCCCAGCCCTGAGTGCCGGCTGGCTCCTTGATGGAGGGCTGCCCAGGGAGCCAGGGTCAATTAGCGGACAGATTAAGCAATTATTAGCCCCTAACAAGGGTGCCTGGCATCATTACCCTGCCTGTTTATTGGCAAACTGCAACTCTAATATGAGGACCAACAAATAAATTAGGGCATCTGGTCCACCGCCGCGTCAGCCGCGAAGTAAATGATATCCAACTGGCCCTGGGCTGCCCATGGATTCTCAGCCTGGCATAATGAAAAGCCCGAGATGTCCCTTGCTGGTCACAGCAGCTTTGGAATGAACTCTGAAGTGATTTATCATTCCAAGAGCTAAGTGTCTGCTGCTGGGCACATGGATTGTTCTTAGTTACCCTGCTGTCTTCCTCATGCCTGCCTGTCAAGATCTGTAAGGGTCCGATTCAGAGGCTCCCTCTCATCCAGCGGGAAACAAGTCCCCTACGCATTTGGGAAACTCTCCTGCCACTTTATGGCATTACACCCAGTTCATGAACTGTTAGAGCAGGGTTTTGAGTATATGTTCAAGTCTCCAGTGAAGAAATAGTCACATAAAACAGAAGAGAGGGACAGGGCTAAGAGCTATTTTTGACCCCCAACCCCTTTCCAATGGATAGATGCAGAGCATCATCAGAAGGGAACTAGAAGGGATACTTCAGGCAGGCCCCTGTGGTTATGTGATGATGAAGGCATGCTCTTGAATTTGTTGCTGCCATCCAGGACCACCAAGGCCCAACTCAAACGCTTGGAAACCCTCTCTCCTCCATCTGCATGATGTGCTTTCCCTTCTTGTCCCTAGACCTCAATGTTGTGTTTTGAGCTACCCTCTCTTAGAAACAAAGATATATTTGGATAACTTTTTTGGGAAACACCTAGACATATATCCATATATCCATAATTATATATAGACAGTAGCTGATAACAGAGGCCAAAAGTAACTGGCCCTCTTGCCATTTTATGGACTAAGAAAAATGTACCCCCACCTTCTTGAAACACTTGCTAATCCAGGCATATCTCTCTCCCTAGGGATCATTGACTTCCTTGTAAGTCAGCATCCAATTGCCCGTATCCTACGAGAACACTTGGTCTTCAAGATTGCACCAATGCTCAACCCTGATGGAGTCTACTTGGGCAATTACAGGTGAGGGACTGGGCACAATGCTTAGAAGCAGGAAAGTGACAGGGTGGAGCCATGGAAAAAAGAAGAAGCCAGGTGATACACTTGAGAAAGAATGAATTTCTAGACTAACCATTGGAGGAATTATTAGAGAGAATTTAAAAATTAGAGGACATTTTACTCCACCTCCCAAGTGCAGCTAATGTCCTTGGCCTTTTATAGACAACTACCCAAAGTCATTTGGTAGAGTTTCCTGAACAGACTGATAGGCTAAGAACCAGGAGAACTAATATTAATTTTAGCACCTGCTTCCTCCATAATCTCAAGGGATTCACTTTTCTTCTCTGATGCTCAATTTCTCTTGTATAAGAGACAATAATTCCTCAGAAGGGCTGTTGTATCAGAAGGAATGATGGGGGAATGTGGTTTATAGAATGTCAGATGGTGGTTATGATGCTCCCTGATTTGCTGCTGTGTGTCTCCTAGAAGACCATTAATGAAGGAGAATAGCAGTCTGGATCACATGGGTAGTACTTCTCTTTGGATGAACATACCACTCAGCCTCATTCCTGCTCATGTGCCATATCTTGAATATTCTTCCTCCTGTCATAGAACCATCATTTATAGCCTAAAATTCCACTGCTCAGGGGACCATTTGCCAAAAGAATATTGAGTTCTCAGAGATAGACAGTCTTATTATCCTTATTTCACAGCTGAGGCATCTGACTTGCCCAAAGCCACATAACAGTAGATAATTGACTGTCTAACTTCACTGCCCAAATGATAGGACTTTAGATTTTATCAGGCCCATAACCTTCAAGACAACAGGCAATCTCCCCAAAGTTTGCATGTAAGGCTTTGTGTGAGCTGGTGCCTGCGTCTGTACTGACTTTGGTCTGCTCCACACCCTTTTCTCCCAGAGATGCTCCCCTGACTTCTCCAAGCAAAACCTGTTGCCTTAGAGAAACATGTTGGCCCCTGATACTTTTCCTTTATGACACAGCCCTCTTTGTAGATCATCTCATCCCTTATTTACCTGCTAACCATCTTGGCAAATCAGCTTATGTCTGTCTTCTAGAAATTATTTCTAGAACAATTGCCTTCTGGGTTCTCACAGGCCTGGTTATAGAAAAGAGAAGAGGAAGCTAATCAGCCATGGGAATTCATTACTATATCTTTGGAGAGTGTTCATAAATCCCACTGAACTTCAGGTCACTAGAAGACAGGACAGTCTTTGTGTCCCCACTGCCTAGCAGCAGGAGTTAGCTCAGAAATAGATGCTTAGAAAGGGATGAATGTAAGTGAATGAAAGGGATGTCTTTAACAATAAAGAAAGAAAACAGATGAGATTTCCAAGGTCCTTGGCTGAGTTCAGATATAAGATCTCCCTACAACCAGCTAGAACTATTTTACACATGGCTGCCTTACTACTCTCTAAAACCATGAAAATTGGGTCCAGAGGGGCTCTCTGGCACCCCTGGGTCTGAGAGAGACCCATGGGATGCATGAAGCCTTCATTAAAGCCAATTTTGCTTCTTCTCTTAATTGGCTGGAGTGATGGCTCATTAGCATCTGCAGGTTTTATGGCTTGTTGCAGGCCCGAGATTAATCCCATTCTACCTTCCCCAGACAGAATGTGTGGTTAGTGATAATAGTGGTGGAAAGACCATTTGATTTATGTTAACATTTCTGTTTAATTACAAAAGCTGCAGTGGTCAGAGAGAGGTCAGTTCTGCCACCCCATATGATTATTAATGTCATCATCTGCTGTCCAGGAAAGGAATGGCCAGAAATAGGTCCATGACCTTGGTCGACATGGCTCCTTTCTTTCTGTTTCAGATGGCCATGGGGTAGGAAGGGGGATTAGATGCTCTCTCTACATCTTCAAGATCCAGACTTTGTGACCGGAGGCAGGTAGCTCCAACCCCCAGGAATAGTTTCACGGTGAAGTTTCAACTTGCAACATTCTCCTAGTAAGAAAATATGATTTTTTTCTCATTATGAGAGTTGCAAAAAGTCTCTAACCACAGCATTAGCCCTGTTATTAAAACAGATCTGAGTAGCCAGAAGTAGCCTATTAATCATGAGGATTCATTTCTACAGCTTTGGAGTACAGGAAAGACTGTAATAAGACTCTAACAGCATAGTTCCAAGATTTCCTAACAGTTCCCCCCAAGCCAGCTCCTCCCATGTACTCTCTGCAGCTGGACTTCTTGGGTTTGCCATGGCCCTCTAAGGTGTATGGCAGAAAAAATAATCTGCAGTTCAAATAAGTTTGGGAAATGCTGAACTAAGTGAAGGTAAACACTGCTTTCACAAGAAGAATGTTCAGGATGTTGCATATGGTCATGAACGCAAGCAGTCTCAAAAGAGAAATAGAGACCTCAGTGTTTCTAAGAGGTAAATGCCGTGGTTCATACAGCCCACCACGTGTGTTAGGTGTATGAAACATTTTGGAAAATGCCATCCCAATAAGTCTGCTTGCTAACTCAGTGCTCTATCAAGCCCTCACACATATTTCATTTAAATCTCACAACTCTGAAGAAAGAGCTCTGTTGGGGTTTCTGCTTACAGATGTAAACATCCACTCCAACTAGCTTAGTAGTGGAGGGATGGTTGTATGGGAGGGAAGGAGAGAGGCTGGTCCTTTGAACTCTGAGGCAAGAAACAAAGCCAGACTCCACAGGATGATATGGAGGTCCCAGGCTGCCACAGGCAGAACCCAGACAGCCATGTCTCTGCTTCACTCTCATGTCCTTATGACTTTCATTCTCTCAACATCTCCCTCTAGAGGTGCAATGCTCTTGAGAGGCTAAAGGATCCGCACCAGGTCTATGTATGGCCAGTGCCAGGCAGGCATGAATATAGGACTGCCCTCTCTGTTGTCTACCCTGCTGCAGCCAGTGCTGGATCTGGCTGACTGAGGCTATAGCAAGACAGGCCTGCTCTGAGGCACCTCACATGGACAGGAAGGGAGATTAGAGGCCACTTCCCTGCAGTGTGGAGGGATGGAAGGTCTTCAGTCATGTGATATGAAGCTCAGTGAGTGGTAACATGGGCTTTGGTGTTAGTCAGGTGTGACAGCAACTTCTGATCCACTGTCTATGCGTCCTAGGACCTCTATCTGTCTGTCTGTTTGTCATCATTTGACAGTGGGAAATGAGTTATGAGACCTTTGGGTGATAATACACTTAAAGCACAGTTATGTGTGTGTAAGTGCTAAATAAAAATCTATTCCTTCACCCTCTTCCCACTTCTCACCCTCTTTTCTCTACATTAAGAAAGCATACAATCCAATATAGAGAAAATCACAGCCAACTTCCCAGTTCTATCAGCTCAGCCTATATGTGTAATAACTCAACACCTACGCCATAGTACTCAGAGTGAGGCAGAAAAGGTTCATGTAACCTGGGGGTGTGGCTTAGTTGGTAGATTCATTGCCTAGCACTCATGGATCCCTGGGTTCTATGCCCAGCACCACATAAAACCAGACCCAGCAGCACATCTCTATAATCCTAGCATTCAGGAGATGTAGTCTGGAAGGTCAGGAATTCAAGGTCATTATTGGACAGCTTGGAGAGAGAGAGAGAGAGAGAGAGAGAGAGAGAGAGAGAGAGAGAGAGTGTTAATTTACCCTAAAACATAATAGCAGCAGATGGCTGTTATACTATTCTGGGAATATTCATCCTGTTAGAGAGCAGCAGAGTCTACTAGCTAGATTACTGTGGTATCATACTGTGACTGTGCTAAGTGTATATATGGCCTATATTAAAATTTGTATCACAACATGCAGCAGCCACAGTATATTCCATAGCAGCATTTATAATTGTTATATCATATAATATGACAATACATAACCCTCATTGTGTATAATAAAGACATAGGGCAAGTATGCACTCTATCTTGCTCACAGCACTTCAATTCTGCTTCCCCTTCCCCCTGCAGATGTCAGGTCTCAAGCTAATCCACAGGAAGGCCATCCTAGCACCTACAATAGACAGTGAGCTCCCCACTGTACCCTTTCTTAGCCCCTTGCGTTGTCCTGCCCTGATCTGTAATCATGTATATATGTGACTTTGTCTGCCTTGTTCCCTGCCAAGCCTGTCATAGTGGCTGACACAGAATGGGCCCTTTATCTCTATTTTCTGAATGAACAAATGAACCAAGCAGTGGTATGTAGTGATTGTGCTCCAACACAAAGCTAAAATCCCCAGAAGACACTAACTACGGGCAGATGCTGTCAGTCTCCAAACCCAACTGTTTAATCACATCCTGTTATGACATGAATACTCTTCTGACTTAACGGGATGAGCAGCTGTGAGGACGGAATAGACTCTGGGTTCTCAGGCACCAATTTGTTATCTCACAGAGCTCAATGCTTTTAAAATCATCTAAATACTGTATTTCATCAGTACAGTGATTTGAGCAAGGAGTCAGCTTCTACTATATCCATTAGAGAAAATGGGAAAGAGCCTAAGAAGGTGAGGGGCCATTGACAAAGCTCCAGGCTTCCATCCAGGATCTCTGGGCTCTGACTCTTTGATCAGCCTTATCAGGTAGAGGCAGAGGGTAGGCAGTTTTCTCTCCTCAGCCCCCCAGGCTTGTCATCTTGGGACAACACAAATTTCACTCCAAGCCTCAATTTTCCTCCAGCCTTCTTGGTGGAACCAAATGTAGGAACAGGCTGCTTTCATCATCTAGTGGATTCCCTCAGGGAAGGGAGGCCTCCATCAGGAGAAGCATGGCTACATCATGAATGAGCCTGGAGAACGGTGATGCCAAGTGAAAGAAATCAGCCACAAGAAGACAGATACTGTTGAATTCTGCTTACACAAGACACTTTAAGTTGTCACTCCAGTCACAAACAGAAAACACTGTGAGGATGTGCAGCTTTGGGAAGGGGAGAAGAGGAAGTCACTGTGTGGTAGGTTAACAGGCCTAGGTTTCAGGGATAGTGCTGATAGCAACACATTGTGGGTGTTTATGCCATTGAGCCACATGCTTACAATGGTTAATATGATAGAATTTATTTTATATTGTATTTTACCAAGTTTTAAAAAACAAAACAAAAAAAACCAGCATGGCTCCCAATTTTGTGATGTTGATGTTTTCGAATAGTCCTAGGGTGTCTGGCCACTTCCAGCTTCACAGAGCCAAGAAACTGCAATCCTAGCTGTCAGGCCATCGAGGTGGGGGTGATCAGCAGATCTGTTCAGAATCAGTAAACAATTCTCAATGAATTGCAGAACACGAGCCTTTGCATGCAGACAGAGGGGTTGGTACACTCTCTTTGCTGCCACCTCCATTCTGGTCGTTTCCTTTGCAGAGAAGGCAGTCGGTCCCACCCCAGCACCCCACTGTATTTTCTGAGCATCGGTAATGCCTTGCCTATGAAAAATAGACCTTCCATCTCCATATGACAATATGAAATTCTGTGTTGGGTTTGCATTTCTTAATTAGATGTTTGTCATTGTATATTCCGTAGAGCCACATATAAGTAAACAGTCATAGACCTTGGAATAAATTTATTGGTTTTATTTATGTTTCTGGGCATAAAAATCTATAATTACCAGGTACAGCCTCAGTATAACTGGTATTTAATGACAATTACTTTTTGTTACCATAGAAATGAGTCCAAAGTAGTTACCCATAATTTCTCATTTCCCAAACCTCACACATGCTGAATTGCAATATTACCATAGTAATTGCCTATTAGTCATCATAAAATACGCAGTTACCCAAAAGATAGCAGGATGCTGTGAAATTTCTCATCTTCTGAAGACTTCAGTGCTTCTTAGGAGTGTGGAGGTTGGGGTGAAACAGACCTCTCTGTGTGGTGCAGAACTGATTCTGCTTTATGGCCCGGCACTGCAGACCCTGGGATAGAAGAAGAGGATATAGGAGCTGGAAGGGCTTGAGATCAGTATATCTCTCAGCCTTGGTAATCCTGTTGTAACAAAGATGCTTCAGTGCAGTAAATGTAATTTCTGCTAGATTTGTTCAGGACTTGTTGGTACTTGAGACAGCAGAAGGCACATATCAGCCCTCACCAATCAGAAGCCCAGAGTGTGTATGGGAAATAAGAGGGAAAGCATTTACTTGCTGTGCACCCCATGTGTTATCTCCTTCAGTTCTAACCAAAGCCCTGTGAGGGAGTTGGTGTGACAGTCCTCCCTCTGAGGCACAGAGGTGATATAGAATCTTTCCTAGTTTCCCTGGCATAAAAGGTCACTTATATCAGTGTTCGCAGCAGAACAGTCTTTCACTTTTGACTTGTGCTATACTGTTGTTGGAGCTGAGTCTCCTTATGATTGAGGGTAACAAGAGAAGATTTTGAAAAAATGAAGGACCTGGAGCTGGAGAGGTGCCTCAACAGTTATCACTGCTTACTGCTCTTACCGAGGACCTGGATTTGGTTCCCAGCACCCACATGGTAGCTTACCTGTAGCTCCAGTTCTAGGGAAACCAACACTTAAGTTCTCTATGACTTCTATAGGCTCCCGCACACATGTGATGCAAACAAGCTCATGTATGTTTATAAACACACCAATTAAAATTAAGGATGGGGGAATCTTAAATAATCAGTAGTCACAAAAGGGTCCTATGGAGAACAGCAAAAATGGCATTGAATATAATAGTGAGATTGAAATTCCAGGGGAAGTATTTTAAATACACACACACACACACACACACACACACAAACTGGCCTGTTTTTACTTCAGAATCAGGAATTCAGGACATTATAAGCTGTTCAAAGTAGAATAGATCATGATGTCAACTATATAAACTGTATAATAATGTTCATGTTCTATTCATTTTATGGCAATATCAAAACTTCACTTTTTCCATTGAGCTAGAAATGGAAAACAATGACCATGCAGGCCCAGTGAGAGATCTGCCAGCTTCTTCTTCTTGACCTTCCCTACCTATCCTTTCTCACAGCATCATAGACAGATATCTGGCGCAGTGCCTTGCCCAGGTTATAAATCCCTCAGCAGCATCTTGGAGGGCTGCCTACATGAACCCTGACTGGAAGCTCAGGCACAATGGCCCCCACATTCCAAGATATCAGCTGCACTGATGCTCCATATTCTTCCTAGAAAGAACTTGTTGTTTGTGGTGGTTTGAAAGAAAATGGTCCCCAAAGGGAGTGGTACTATTAGAAGGTGTGACATTGTTGGAGTAGATGTGGTCTTGTTGGGGAAGTGTGTCACTGTGGAGGGAGGCTTTGAAGGCACATATATGCTCAAGTCACGTCCACTGAAACAGACTACTTCCTGTTGCTACAAGTCAAAATTAAGCTTCTTCTCCAACACCATGTTTGCTGCAGGCTACCATGTTGCACCATGACCTCTGAAAAATGTGAGCTACCCCAGTTAAATGTTTTTCCTTTGTAAGAATTGCTGTGGTCATGGTGTCTCTACACAGCAATAGAAACAACCCTAACTAACATACTGTTCAAGTTCTGACTGTCTCTGCCTTTTGAAGACTCATCCTGGTCCAGATTAATATTTTCCCAGTAGCCTTTCAGTTGTTGGAAGATTGCATGTTTTTGATTTCCCCCCTTTCCCACCAATGGTAGGTCCTCATCTGTGAGCTGAAGCACTCAGAACCTTTCAACTTGTCATATGGAGCCTCACATCATGTCCTTCCTGTCTTCTGAACATAATCCAGATGTTTGTCATCATCTGCCTTTGAGGCATGGTATCTAAGACTGAATGATGATGGTAATGGTGATTATGATGATAGCTAGCATGGATTACTTCTTCTGGACCTGGCACTATTCCAAGGATTTTGCATTATTTCATTTCATCATTAGCACAATTGCACTATCATTTGCTAGTGACAAATAGGGAAACTGAGTCAGCTCTCACTAGCATATTGATCTAGTTAGTGAAATAAGGCTGGGAAAGGTCTATCACAAACCTCATTCTAGGGACCACAGTCGTGGCACAGCCCATATGCACTTGACTATCTGACATTGGACTCTTCTTTACCTCAGTCCTTACGTAAATCCGTCTTCTTGCATTTATTTGGCTAAGTCACACTCCCCCATCTTTTTGTAGAGCCTTTTGAGAAGCCTGTGGCAGAGACAGGGTAGGAGTTATGCTCCTTCCTTAGGTAAAGAAATCAGCTTATAGAGAAAGTAAATAACTCATTGAAGGTCATATGAGCCACATACTTCATGATCATGGTATCTCCCCTGCCAGGTGGGCTGGAGGGATGGCTCAGCCGTTAAAGGCTTGGCTCACAACCATAAATATAAGAGCCACATACTTCAAATTCAGCCAGAGCAACAGCCAAGGCCAGACAAACCCTTACCTCCAAGAGACTCTCCTGCTTTATATAACCTAAGTGATGTTTTTATGGAGGCTGAAAGGACACTTGGGACCTTGGTGTTATTGGGTGTCTAACCCACAAGTGCACACTGCCAAAACCAATTATTCAAATGAGCCTCCCAGCTAGGTTGCTTGGAAAAGGCCAGATGGCTAGATGTCTGTGGAGGTAGCTCCCCTCTCTGTCCTGCAGGCAGCTGAATCACATTTTAAAGTTTGAATTGATAGCAAGTTGGTTTCAATAATTGATTCTACAGTAAAGATGGGTCTCTGGTGCAGTAGATACCAAGAATTAGTGGCTTGGGAGTCTAGAAGAGCCAAACAGTGGACTGAAGTCAGGAATGCCATCATTTCTGGTCCTAATTCTTCAACCACTGCTCACCTAGCACCAGTTCTCACTGTAAAATCTTTCTCAGACTTGAGGTCTACAAGGTATAACTGAGCATCCTTCCATGCTCCTCACCCACCTGCAACCTTATCCTTCCTGCATCTTCTCTTCCATCTGCATTCTTCTCAAGAGCATACAGCTGCCCATTCTTGCTCAAGTCTGGCCTTGGCTGGCATTTTACTTCTGCTGAAGAAGCCTACCCAGTACTCTTTGTCTTTCCTCTGCTTGTGTTTTCCCTTTGTCTTTCTCTCCCCCTTGCATCTATTCTCTCTCTCTACCTCCCTCCCTCCCTCCCTCCCTCCCTCCCTCCCTCCCTCCCTCCCACTCTCTTCTCTTCCCTTTCTTCCTTCCTTCACCAAGTACATACATGATACCAAGAGGTATGAATATCAGATAGTCTTGGCCCCTTTCTGGGCTAAAAGGTCACAGAGGAAGACATTCTAACTCGTTTGGGAATATAGGAATGGGGACAATCAGGAAACATGTCCTGCAGGATAGCCTGTATGAGGTGAATCCTGAATGATGAGTAAAAGTTGCTTAGAGAAAGAAAATGGTCAAGTACTCTGAACGAATAATAGTGAGCAGTGTCAATACAAACAAAGTATTAGATGTATACGAGCTGCCAGACACTGTTGTCAGTGTCCTGTGTTTATCACCCCACTGGCGTTAAAGGGCGATAGTTAGCAGAAACCTTCTCTCATTCTCATTTTACTGCTTAATTCATAAGGAATTCAGGAACCAGAAAGTCAGAGGTAAATATATTAGCTTTATTATTGCTGAAGGCAGAATTTGAAAGACAAGGTTTATATCTATGATCCAAATTGGCTTCTATTTGATTCCCACCCCCATCCCCAGATTCAATATCCCATAAACCACAGGAGAAGAGAACTTAAGCAGCTTTCAGAAAGCACGCCATATGACCAAGAGCAGACCAAAATGACGCTTTTTCTTCAGGGCGCTGTATTCATATTCCAAACTTCTACAAACCAGAATGCTGAGGCCTGGGGGCGGAGCTCCGTGGTAGAACACTTGCCTAGCATGGCCAGACTCAGTTTTTAGAACTACACAAAATAAACCATGAGATATGAAACAGCAAAACAAAACCTTTGAGTTGGCCAGTCAGACAAGTCCATCCCCTCCCACAGGAAGGAGTAGCAAGGGTGTGGAGGTATATCACCAAAGAACTACCTTAAAGCAAAAAGTTAGATCTTCATGCCCTCGTGACACTCAGAGTTGCCTCCTGCTCATGGTCCCTCGTATTTGTTAGCAATCAAGGAATCAAACTCAGGCTGCTTACTAGGGGCCCACAACTCTGACCCCTGCTTCTGGAGCCTTAAGTGAATAGAGACCCTTGGAAAATGAAATGTGGGCTGTACATACACGTTTTTAAGGCTGTGGTCTATATACACTGGGCAGTTTATTCACCTTACGTAAGCACCAAGTAAGAGGACAGTAGAGGTTCAGGAGCAGCCCAGGCTTATTAAGCCTTGAGGCTCAATGGGAATTTTGTCAGCCACTTTATGGAGGACCACCTTTTTGTAATTTGCTTGGAAGCCTTCACCATGCTTACCTTGCATGCATGGTGTGCATATTGGTGGCATGGGATAAGAGGTGGACCCTAAAACAGCTAACAGGTATGTAACATGTACCTCAAACTAGGCTGTATCCTCAGCATCTCACATGGACACTACCATTTGGTACTCACAACAACCCTCTGAGAAGGGGAAAATCATCACTTTTCTGCCCAAGGAAAATATAGTCACAAAAATAATACATAGCTAAGTAGATATTTTTCCAGGCAGCACTGTTCCTATGTCTATATTTGGGTTTGAGGTCCTTAGAACAGGTAGGTAAGTGTCTTGCCATCTCCCACATGGGAAGGACATGAAGGACTTCTTCCACGGTGTTTCTTCTGCCTCTTTTCACCTAAGAAATTTCAATAGTCAACTCCTAGCTTCAAGATGGCCAGTGAGCACCTTAAGAAAATGTCACACTTCAGGCTTTTTTTTTAAAAAGTGTAAACCCTTTATTAATGTTATTATGGAGAGAAAAAATATTCCCTTGATTCTGAAATGAACATTATTTATTATTACACAGCCCATGATCTTGGTAAATCCCTTCTTCTCTCTTGGCCTCAGCCATCCTTTCTCTGTGGGTATAGATAGGATTTGATAGAATTTTGAGTTCTTCTAGGTGGTGACTAGCTCTGGGGTGTGCTAAGTTTCAAGTCTGGGAGGCTCCTGAAGCCCAGCATGTTCCACTTCCAAGCAGGAGACTGGAGAGAGGGAGAAGAGAACACTGAAGCCATACTCTACACAGGAGACAGGAGTTAAGTCTCTTGCATAAGCTTTCACTGAGGAGATGTAAACAGAGTCCACTCCACCAATAAGGCAACATAATGATTACGTCAAAGTTGAACTTGGCCAGCCAAACAGCAGAACCACCAAGAAATCTCACCCAATCATGGATAATGACTTTCTCACAGCCATGTAGATAGAATCCTCTGTTTGGGTAACCTTCCACACTGGGTACTCTAACAACTCCTGAGACCAGGAGATCACATGCGGTGGGAGCAGAACTACATATAGCTGGTAGGGAGGTTGAGTGGAGAGTGATTGAAATCTCAGGTGAGAATTCAACAACTTTGTTCTATGAGGAAACACTAACAAACAGGTCCAATCTTGAGGGTCTCTTGCAAGCAGTCATAACTACTACAATCAAGATAGTGCTGGCCAGTATGTTTGGAGGATAACGGTTTGCAATGTCCACCAGCAAAGCCTTTCCTGTCTCCTAGGAATAACTGCTAGGAGAAAGAACTCCTGAAAGCCTGGTGTTGGAGAGGGTTCTTTTTCCAGATCTGGGTAGCACCTTCTCCCTAATAATTTTGATAAAAAGGTCAGTGTGAAGACTTGAAAGCCTTGCTGCAACTCAGAGTCAAAAAGCCAGAGTTCTGGTGTTGCTACTAACCAGTGGAGGTTTGTACAATGCACAAAGGTTCCATTCTGGGAGGCTGAAACTCTATTCCCAGATCAAAGTCTTACTAGAGTATCATCATGTTGGTGCATTACCTACCTAGAGGGGACTTCAGTCTGTACCTTGCCATCCTGGAAGGGGACACCTTTTCCTGTATTATATACAGATACATCACACTAGTCTCTCATTTGAAACTTAGTTTCCCCATTTCAAAACAAGATAATTGGGAGTAAAACAAAGAAAAAGAAGACATGATGTGAAACGGGAGGTAGAGGTGAATTGGGGAGGAGATAGGAAGAGAAGCAAGATTTATATCAAAATACAGTGTATGAAATTCACAAAGAACTTTTAAAATACATTTAAAATAAGATTGTTAATGCAGCATCATTCTTTCACCCAAGGAACGGTCTTATAGGATCTCCCAAATGAATCCTGGGAACTTAGGTGTGGAGTTGGTGGGCTGGGTTCAAGTCCAACCCCTGTTACCTGTCCTTTTTGGACCGTGGACAAACCTCTGAGCCATCTGAGAATCTATTTATGGGCTCATCTGAGTATCAGTTGTGTGGAGACCCTGATAGCACAGAGGACTTAATGGGAGAGAAGTATGTTCAATCTTCTTCTATCTTTATGAAGGTATTTTAATAAACACATGAATTAGTGCCAAGTCACAAAGCTGCTTAGTGGAAGACCTGAGACTGAAACCTACACCTTTCTAATTTTGAAAGCCATGTTCTTGTCCATCTTCCTCTGTTTTCACCATTGTCTTAGTTCATGTTTCTATTGCTCCAATGAAAAAACATGATCAAAAAAGCAAGTTGAAGAGGAGAGGGCTTATTTGGCTTACACTTCCACATCACTGTTCATCACTGAAGGAAGTCGAGATAGAAACTCAGGCAGAGCAAGAACCTGGAGGCAAAGCTGATGCAGAGGCCATAAAGGGGTGCTGCTTTCTGGATTGCTTTCCATGGCTTACTCAGCCTGCTTTCTTATGGAACCCAGGACCATCAACCCAGGGATAGCACCATCCACATGGGCCAGGCCCTCCCACATCGATCACTATTTAAGAATTTGCCCCCCAGGCTTGCCTATACCCCACTCTTGTGGAGGCATTTTCTTAATCGAGGCTCCTCCTATCAAATGACTTTATAATATTGTCAAGTTGACATAAAAATAGCCAGAACAACCCTCCTGATCACAGTGTCTCCTGATATGGTGATCTATGAAGAGATGGGAGGAAAACACTGTAATACCGTGGTATGATGATGAGTGGATATGTCATGATTATTTTTATTTGGCATAAATGGCACTGTGTTTATATGTAGCTCAGCAGAGCACAGCCCACTTGATAAGCACTTGCAGGGGTGATTGATGACAGATTGTCTGGCATTCTGACCCTGGCCAATCAATAGAGCTGGAAGATGCCTCAGGCCAAGGACAATTTGAATTCCAACCTTTTGTGGCATTAAATAAAGCAATATGTATTTTGCTTTTGGTGCAAATATATTTAATCCAATTCAGCTCATTGGTAATGCTGAAAAACTGCTGTGTTTACAGGACAATTGTATGCATGCCCCATACATCTCTGCTTGTCAATGTCATGGCTCTCAAGAGTATGCAGCCTCGTGATGTTCAGAAGACTGATCTAGAGCTGCTATGTTGACTTTTCTCTATCTCTCAGAAGAAATGAAATGGAAATCATAAGGAGGGAAATTGAAATGATTACTTTTACTCTGGCTGCCATCACTACATCAAGGAAGAGGCACTGTGTCAAGCTTTCTCTTGGGCCACCACCCAGTTCCCAAATAATGACTCAGAGACTTACTATTATTTATGAATGCTTGAGCTTATCTTATGCTTGTCTTATTTGTTCTTATAACTTATTTTAACCTTCTCTTTATCAACATTTTACCTTGGGGATTTTTACCTTTCTTTCCTTCTGTATGTTCTACTCTTCTGCTTTTCCTATCTGTCTGTCTGGCAGCTGCCTAGCCCCAGGCATCACCCCCCATCTCCCTCCCTCTCTCTCTTACTCTCTCTTTCCCTCCATTCCCTCCCTCCCTCTCTTTCTCTCTCACACACACAGAGATTCCTTCTCCCTTTTATCCTCTCTGTCCACCAAACCTACCTAGCCTATTCATCTATTGGCTATTTTTATTAGACTAATCATGTGTCTTAGGCAAGCAAAACAACAACATCTTTACATCATTAAACAAATGCAGCATAAACAAATGTAATAATCTTTACATAATTAAACAAATATTCTGCTACTTAAACAAATGCAACACATCTTTTCATAGTTAATATTCCACAAGAGGCCCAGTGTCCTTCCCAAGCAGGAACTGTTTATTTGCTACTTTCATAACGATCTTTGGAACCAGCGTGCTTCTGCCATTGGACAAGAAAGGAAATAAACAGGACAGAAGAGACAGATGAGAAGCACAGTGTTCTGTCACAGATCACAGTGTCACACAGGCAGTGGGACCTCAAAGCCTGGCTGCAGGCCATTATGGCATTAATAGGACCTAGTCTGGATCCAACTCTTTATTGTAGTCATCAAGTGATCTTCTCAAGAACCTTCTTGGATTTTATTTTCTTGTTTATAAACAAGGATAAGTACCTCCTTCACTTGATTACTCTGAGCATGTTCACTATTTAGCAGATACTTGTATTTTTCAAACTATGGTTAATTTATCAGTTTACAAGAAGCCTCTGGACCAACAGATGTGTTGTTAGAAGATTTTGTCAGGGCATACACATTCTTGAGTGTACTCATACTAACAAAGGTCACTGTGATAGAATCTATAGATTTATCACATGGACCATCACTGACTGAAGCACTGTTATGTTGCTCAGGAATACAAGTAAGTAACTTCCTAGGCCTGTTTATAGACCTGCAGATCACTGGTTCATGTACTTATAAGTGTTTTCATTTATTTAGTACATATACTGAAACTTCTTGCCAGTTAAATATGGTAGACTATGTTGGATTGAGGAGTGACATCATTCCAAGGATATAGACATTATCTCTGTTTTTATATAGCTCACAGTTTAGAAGAAGAAAGAGATACTTAATAGTGCTTGTAGCATGTAGTCACATGACTTCCATATATTTTTATTTCTAGGATTGTCCTAATGTCAGCTTTTTTATTCCACCTGTCCCAGAAATAGCCTCTATATCAGTACATAGTCTTAATTTTGAACCTATGAAGGAAGTTAATGTTTAAAAGAAGGAACACCAAAGAGACCTAGATTTTCATCTAATAGCTCTGGCTGAACTGGCAATTGGAGGAATGAGAGATCATCTCTCTTGCCTTATCTTCAGGCACTGACAAGAGTCTGCAGCAACATCCTTGGCTGCCTGGTCCTTATAGCTAGGGACACTGCAAAACACACCAGGAGCCAGTTAGCAATGTACATCCTTCCTAACTTTGTGCTTTTAAAAATTCTGTCAGCCAGCAAGATGGCTATGAGCATAAAAGTACTTAGCATACAAGCTGGACAACTTAAGTGTAACCCCCAGAAAATAAATATGTAAAAGGGGAAATAAGGCAAACTCTACAAAGCTGTCCTCTGATTTCCATATTCATACTTAACACACATACATATATCCCTCTCTCTCTTTCTCTCTCTCTCTCTCTCTCTCAGACACACACATATAAATGTAAATTTAAAACAAATAAATAAAAATAAAAGAACCAGATTATGCCAATTTGATTCTAACAATAGATATAATTTAATTTGAATAAACTTTACTGGAAATACTTTCTTCCAAGTCCTTGACTCTGGGACTAAAGCTCAGTTATTAGCAGTTTAGAATCATGTTATAAGAGACCTCCACAACTGAATTATAACATGCTTACGTTTACAAAGAACACAGAACTTGAAGAGAGGAGGTGACTTTACCAAGATAACAGAGACAGAATAGGGGGTCTGGTACCCTTGTCCCCTATACAGGTCTCATGCATTTTTACAAAAATGTTTGCCCTAGCAACATGCACCTACAAGGAGACTGATTGGCACTTAAAGAATTCTCCAAATGACAGCTCAAAAAGTGCTCAGGCAGGTTCAACTCCCTGAAGAGGGTCACTGGGGTCACTAGGATCACATGCTCTGGCTTCTAAGACACACTAGGATCCTGGAGGACCACCAGATCCAGAAGTTGGCTTTGAGTCACCAATGACTCTACTTTCCTTAACAGGGTGGGTCAGCGAATGTACCTGTCAAGATCTCCCAACTCCAATGATTCTCTATCATGATTTATTTTTAATGATTTATTTATTGTTTTAATTGCCATGTATGAGAATGTGTCTGTGCACATGTACACTGTGCATGTAGGTTTTCACTGAGATCAGAAGAGGGTAAAGGGACCCCTGGAGCTGTCTCTCTTACCCCTTTATTCAATCTAGAATTTAACTTTGTTGAATCAAAGAGACATTTTAGAAGCAGCATGACTAAAAGGGAGAACCATGGGTCTTAGGACCAGGATTCCAGTGTAGGCCCTGTAGAGTATTGGTGTGTGGCTTCACTGGAATAGCTTGCCTTCTGTGACTCTTAATACTATTTCTTAGGAAACAGCACCCACATCCATTGGCTGGATTCATAAAGTTGTACAAAATTGGAAATGTCCATTCAATAATTACTTCTTCAGTGTTTACCACAATGCAGCATCCTTGTCAGGTGCAAAAACACAAGCAATTTATGATCTAATTGAATGGAGTCAACACTGTATCTTGTAATGTCATCATTCTGCTGGGAAAGCAATGTAGCTGCAGGGACAGAGGAAAAGCAGCTTCCTCATATTTATAGGAAGTGCAAGTCTCCTCCACATCTCCTGAAAAAGGTGATGTTTAAGTTTAGATCATTTCAACGATGCTGCAATTATCACCATGTCCATTGTCAACCCCGGCCATCTTTTCTTCAACTTTACTGAAGTAAAGTGTTCTGAGGGTTCTATTTGGGAATTTACACACATTAGTTCACACACACAATTTAGAAGGTCAGTGTTGTTATCCTAATTATACCTATGATAAAACAGAAACTCAAAGGAGTATTTTAAAAATAAATTTTGCAAAGGTCATAGCTGATAAGACCGACAGCCAAAAGTTAAACCCAGTTATGAGTCCCAAAGCCTCCAGGCTCCACTATACAGTCTTACTGTTCTATGCAGCTCCTGGGCCGGGGCTAAGACTGATTGATGTGAGAAATCACTGGGAAAAAAATCCTAATAGAGCTGTCTAAAAATGAGATGACCAAGGGGGACATGAGTTCCATGAGCAAGCTGGCATCTCGAGTGGGACACTGTTGACACCAGAGAACAGAGAGATAACTAAACAGCACTGGAGAACAATGAGTCACAGTTAAGTACTGTTCCTAAGGTCATGTTCCTTTCCAAATTGTTAGGTGTTCAGTAAAGGGTGAGAAAGTCTGGTGTGCAAGGCACTCAGGTGATCTGTCTGCTTGGTGACTGGACACCAGGAAGTGGATAATACAGGATCTTTCTAGAATTTTTAATAAATTAGATCAAAGGGCCAGATGGTTAGGAATACATTCAGTCAAAGTATAAAGGCTGTCTCCAACTGCTTAAGCAGAAAAGGCCCATAGAGCGAAGGGCTTACAGCACCAAACAGAAGCTGGAGTTGAGCTTGAGAAACAAAGAATTAACAGAATGGCTCAGAAGGGTAATGTCTTTGTCTAGTTTTTGTTGCTATAACAGCATACCTAAGGTTGGGGGATCTGCTAAGAATCCACATCTTCTTGGATCACAGCTGGGGGGAGTGAAGAGTCTGGGAAGACAACAGGAATGCTGGCTTGGGTCTCCTTTTCTTACACAATCACTAATGCCATCATCATGTTCCAATACTGTGATGTCATCAAATCATAATTACCTCCCAAAGGACCAACATTTAAATACCATGAACAGATAACTTTGAGTATTAACTTTCTAATGCTTCTAAATTAGGGGAAAATGTTAAAAGCATTAGCAGGCAGGACTAAGATGCCCTTGTCCTGCCACACATTGCATTCTCCACTACCGTGTTACCTAGCTCCAAATTGGGTACCCAAGTGCCTATCGTCCAAGCCTGGGTTCCCTGCTGCAGCTGCTGCCCTGGCTTCAGATTGCATAGTAGAAGAATAGAGAGGCTGGAGAGATGTATCAATGGTTAAGATCATTGACTACTTTTCCAGAAGATCCAAGTTCACACAGTGGCTTGTGCCCCTCTATAATTCTAGTTTAATGGGATCTGATAGCCTCTTCTGGCCTTCATGGGGACCAGGTGTGTAAATTGTATACAGATAGATATGCAGGCAAAACACTCATATGTTGTATGGAGGCTTGTGATTTTGTTTAGGCTAGAGGTTTGATTTGTCTGTGACTGCTTTTTTTTTTTAAATGACTTAGACATTTTTATTAATTTTATTTTGTTTGGCTTATGTTTTAGCCACATTGCTAGCTAGCTTTTTTATTTTAATTTATTTTTATTTTATTTTAATTTATTATTATTTTAATTTTATTAATTTTGGAGGCTGGATGGAGTCTGTCTTAACTCCACCCTCCTCTACCTGTCTCTAATTTTTTGCCTACTGCTACAATGCTGACCACAGGCCAAAACAGTTTCTTTATTTACAGCATATAGACAAATATTCCCATCACACCCATACACATAAAAAATACATTAACAGAGGGTTGACTTACCCAGCTTCTACAATCAGAGACAGTGTAGCCATCATCTTGCTAATATGAATGATCATGCTTACCTCACACCATCCATCATCTAGTAACAGGATTAGGTGCTGGGTATTTTCTCAAAAAATGCTTACTACACTTAAAAGGGCAGATCATGGATTTGAACTCGTATCTGTTTGGTTTTTAGACTGAAGAAAGAGATAAAAGGTCTTCTCTGACCACAGCTATGCACTCCAGACTCCTATGGTCTGCAAAGATAGTTCATTCTACACACAGCTAGAGTTTGAGGTATCATTATGTACCAGAACCTAGGTCTGTTATTTGCTTTTCCTCACTTAATCCTTACAGCACTGTCTGAGTTACAACTGGATATAAATATGTAAGTTCATATTCTTTCTTCTTTTAATTCCTAAATTTGTGAGAGCAAAGATATCTGCTATCAACAACTCTATCAATCACCTACTGGGGAGCTTGCTCAGAAGGCTCTTGATTGCAACCATGGTGAATGACTCTATTTAACTAGACTTGTCCTTGTTCACCAGTCTCCCCTCTCAGTTTACTTAGACACAGAGAGCTCATCTTAAACTTTTTACTCCTTAGGTGAGCATGAGCTTTATTTGAGGCAGGACAGTCTTGGGTTTGAAGTCAGCTCTGTCAGCTGTTCACCAAGGGACTGAGTCTTTTCATCTGTCTTAGTTCTCAAGAGTAGTAATACTGCAGATAAAGATACTAAGAATCACATGCACAAGGTGGTAGATTAAGGTGCTGATTAGGCACTTTCTTTTTGAGAAAAAAAGTATGATTGAAGAAGAGTAGGGAAAGGAAAGGAAAAAGATGGACGTTCCACGCAGGTAGAGCTAGAGAGTAAGCGAGAGTACTGATACACTGGTGTCTAACAAGCTGACTAGAAGAGATAAAGAAGGTCATTTTGTAATGGTTCACAGAACAGTCTCTCTGGAGTATATAACAATCCTAAACACATACATACATACACACACACACACACACACACACACACCACTGGATCACCCAGTTTCAGAAAACAAAGATTATAGATATGAAGTTACAGACCAAGCTTAATACAATAATAGTGGATGATTGCCCTAGCCTACTCTTCTTCACAACTGGGTCATCCAGACAAAACAAGAATCAACAAATAAACATCAGAATACACATTCTGCTTAGTGCCTCAAGTTGCTTTCTCTAAAAGAGATCACATTTTAGGACACAAAGCAAATCTGAACAGAGACACAAACACCAGTAGATTTTCTTGTACTATGTTTGATCACAGTGGTATAAAATGAGAAACAAGTGGCAAGCCAGGCTACAGGAGCATCTCAGTATTTCAGAAGAGAGAGAGTTAAAAATTCCTAAAATCAAATAAAAATTAAGACACAATATATAGTGATCTGTGGGGCACACTGAAAACAGTTCGAATTGGTTTATAGTAGTCATTAGTGCAGACATTGGGGAAAATAAAACAGAAGAATCTCAAGCAGATAATTTGATGATGCCCCTTATAGTCTTAGAGAAAAAAGAGCAAGACAAATACTGAATCATAGATGGAAAAAAAATAAAAAATACACCAAGGTAGAAGTTAATGAAATGGAAATAAAAAGAATATTGTAATGAATCAACAAAACAAAAGACTGAATTTTTTTGACAAGATAAGCAAGACTGACAAACTTTTAGACAAGCTAGCCAAAAAACAGAGAAGACTCAAATTAATCTAGTGAGCTGGTGTAAATGAAGACACTGCTACAACTATCATGGTAATCTAGACTGTCACCAGAGCACACTTGAAAAGCCCATCTTTCAATAACATGAACAATCTTAGAAGTGCATATATTTCTAGAGACTTATGAACTACCAAAATTAAACCAAAAGGATCTAAACAACCCACATATGTGAGTAAGGAAATTAAGATAATGAGAGTCCCTCCAACTAAAAACATGCAATCCCAAGTAGGTTCACTACTATATTTTTTTTAAGTATACTTGTCTCTAGTACAAAATGACTATAGCTGTTATGACCAGAGCACCTGTAACTACCCACACAATACCTTCCCCAAGATCAGGCCTGTTGATACCTCCTGACAGAGGGAAAATTTTGATTTTCTACTTTCTATATTAAGGACTATTTGCTGTTCTTAAGAGTGATTTTATCATTATTCAATGGGGAACAATACTAGATTGCTGTTAGGATTAATTCAAATAAAACATTAGTACTAGTAAAGTACTTGTCTCTCAGGATGTGAACTAACACACATTGTTCTTTGGTGATGAAAATATTGTAAATAACTTTAGGTTTGTCTGTTTCTTGCTTCATAATCAGAGAGGCCAACACAAACACTTTGCTAATATAAATATAGCAATGGAGACAAAAATATGATCAAAATACTTGCCAGGCATCCAGTGCCCTTCCCATTTCACCCCACCGCCTTCTATGGATTCCCCATAAAATACTCCTTAGCACATGCTGTACGATCCAGTCAAAGCAAACTTTCCCTCAATCCTCTCAAATACCAAGTCGTTTTATGCTTCCTTATGCATTTCCTTCTGTCCACAACACTGGGGGGAAAGTTCATTCTTTTAGCAAAGTATAACTTAAATGGCTTTTTCTTTTGGGGGTCTTTCTCCATGTGTCTCTCCAAGTGTGAGCATAACAAAAGCATAGTTATATTCTCTCTGCTTATTTTAAAGGATAGTAAAACACCATTATTGTTCATCTCTCTTCCTATTTCCTTCTCAATTATCTTCAGGGAGAAGAAGGTCTCCAATGGAGTCCTTTAGTTTTCCAAGTAGGGTGATAGGTGGGAATGTAAATCTTATAAGCAGAGGGAGGGTAAAACTTTACTTGTTATGGGAAATAGAGAGAGAACATTGGTTGGCAAACTATGTTAAACTAAAGGGGCAGAAGACTAGGGAAAGAAAAGGCAGAGAGATGAGACAGGTATATGGCTAACATTCATTTAAAATGGATAAAAATCTTCAAAGATCAAAATTTTATTCTCTCTGTAATGGGACACAAGCAACTCTTGATCAAGATAGCAAGACAGTGTTCTGTGTGGCAGATCCATTCCGGGGCCAAGACACTGAACTGAGCAGTGACACAGAGATTATTTGAAGTGTGATCAAGAACAATGGTTTTGAAAGTTCTTCTGTAGCCTGGCCTATCCTGGAGAGAGTGTGGGTTGTATGAAGATACTCAAGTTCAAACAGAACTTTGAACAGATATGCAATAAGAGAAGGGAGAAGTAGAGAACCAAGGTCATAATTCCACATGCCACACTGACATGACTAACAGAGCGTATAGGGAAGGTAGGACAGGTGAGCATCTTTTTCCAGATGATACTGGGACAGAGACAGAAACAAACAGGAGAGTGAATCACTCGGGTACCTAGAGAAGAAGTATCCTGGCAGAAGAACCGCCTGGCACTGTCCTTGAAGAAGGAAATGCCTGCTGTGTTGGAAGAACATGAGCAGGACAGTAACTGCTATAAGCAACCAAGACGGATGGCGGAAGCAGCTGAGACCAAAAGGGCTCATGTGGCAGATGGTGAGGGGCCTTATAGCCTGTTGGAAAGATGTGGGCTGTTATACCCAAAGCAGCAGGGGCCACTGAAACAGAGAAGAGATATGACTAAAGTGTGAAGATCGTCTTGGCCATTGTGGGAAAGGCTAGGTGGATGGAGGCAAGGATGGAGACAAAAATGACCATCAAACTCAGGTAGTATCAGTAGAAGTGATGAAAAGTATCTGTGCATATTGGAGACAATAGATTAGCAATATGTATGCAACACTAAGGAACTAGAATGGTTCTGGTCTGAGCATTTTTTTTCACCTGCACTGTATAATGAACTGGTGTCCATAAGTATCTGAGTCACAAGAGTATTTTTAAACCTCTCTGTAATTCAGTGTCTTCTTCTATCAGTTTGAAATAATAATAGTAGTGACCTTAAGATACTAATAACACCAAATTAATAAATTCTAGAAAACTGCTTAGAACTGCATCTGGAAAACAGCAAGTGACTTTCTCTCTCCTAACTGTATTGGGTACATGGGAAGCACAACCATGTCCTGACCGTTAATTTTCACTTTGTCTAGGTGCTCCCTGATGGGGTTTGACCTGAATCGTCACTGGCTGGATCCCTCTCCATGGGCTCATCCCACATTGCATGGAGTGAAGCAACTCATCATCAAGATGTACAATGACCCAGTGAGTAGCAGGATGCCCTTGGCAGCTGATCACCAATGGCTGGATCTGGGGATGGAAAATTGTATGGGGAAGTCTTCAGGCAGATTTAAATCAGGGTTACATGAGCAAAATCAGGGAGGTCTTAACCATGCACATGCCTGAATTTGATAGGCTCAGTGTCTTCTCCAACCCTTTCTTCTCCTCACCTCTCATAAATATGGGCTTGGTTATGGTAGAATAATGGAATGAAGGAAATAGATTGTAGCACACTTTATTTGTCAGTATGCCAATTTGATGATATGCCAAAGAAATGCAGCTTGTATTAGTAGAAGAAAAATAGAAAATCTAATAGATAATATAACATACTTATTATATTATGTATAATATAGTACATATATATTATGTAAGTGTAGGCTGGACTATTTTTCACATAAGAAACATGGCTGCCATGTGCCCCATCTGGCGACTCCCACTTCTCCCTTGACTTGCTCTTGTTCTCCAGTTCCAAAAGGACTATAGCTGGTGAGGCTTGAAGGGCATGTACACCTGTGGGCAATGGGGTGTCCCAAGAAGCAAGAGTATGTAAAGATGGCACAGTCTTGGTGCCCATCTGGCTGGATTTGGGGCTCTGGTTCTGGGGAAGAGAACCTACTGCTCAGGAAGAAAGGGAACCATACAAATTACAAA
The DNA here is from genome assembly GCA_004025045.1 of Sigmodon hispidus. NCBI lineage: Eukaryota > Metazoa > Chordata > Mammalia > Rodentia > Cricetidae > Sigmodon > Sigmodon hispidus. The sequence continues at coordinate 24,028 of PVIH01010149.1, read as the reverse complement.
TTCGTACTATGTTTGCTCAGAGGAGCAAGTTGTTACAGTGAGAAATCAGAGAAGACAATGGGGATTTGTAGTGTAGAGTGGGGGACAGAAGAGTGTTACTTTCTGAAGAGCTACCAGCAAGAGGACATAGCAGACTTTCGTGCTTAGGAGAGACGGAGTGGCATGAATAGGCAGAGGTAAGGCCATAAGAAATAGAACTTTGTAGCAAGTAACAGTGTGTGTGACCTGGGAGCGTTCTCTTACTGAAAATATTCAAGGCGAAGGGAAAGTACACTGTCAAAATGGTGCATGGAGGAGACTCATTTGTTTGAATGACATTCCAGGAAAATGACACATAAGTCCTTCCCAGCTGTGATGGTAGTGATTTTGATGGCCCCTTAAGTACATATCTAAGGCAGATTTCCAGAGTTGGGGTATTTCTGAGATGCACCAGTGTGACCTGTTCTGCTTACTCTGCTCAAGGTGCCAATAAAAATGGAAATAGAGAGCAACATAAAGCTGTGCTTAAAGACAAATGCATACATTAGAGCAAAGATCAGTGACCTTGATTTTAAAACTATCATTTTATGTTTAAAGAAATCATTTTACTATAGTGTGTGTTTACATTTTCCCATGGCATGCTTGACCACTTGTGGTGCTTCCTCACTTTGGGTGCTGGGTAACCTAATTGAGGTTATGAGGCTTGGGAGCAAGTGCCTTTACCCACTGAGCCATCTCACCAGCTCAGAAGCCACCATTTTTTTTTTTATTACTGATGTGAATGCTTCTTTCCAGGGTTCTTTGACAGACTAGTGTCAGGGTTCTTTGACAGACTAGACCTTGCCACAGCTTAAATCACGACTTCCTTCTCCAGCTCATCCTCAGCGCAGCTGGAAGCCAACTGTGTGCATCAACCCCCTTATTACTCCAACTTCCCCAGGCTGTCGTATTGCTATACATTTCAGAGAATAGAGCTGCATCATATTTTCTCAGGAAGCACCTGTGGTCTGCAGAGTTGTCCCCCTGCCCCAAGCCTTCTGTGTTGGTCCTTGTCTTCCCAACAGGGTGTCATGCCTTCTCTTGCTGCTGCCTCCTCAAAGATAATAGCTGGACTGTCAGTTTTCTTGACCTGGCTAGTAAAAGATACTAACTTGTTGAAGTGAATTGGGTTCAACATGACACAGTCTATTGTACCAAATGTAATATTGTTTGTAGATGCAGAACTGTCATACATAGAAAGAATGGCATGATAAGGCATGAAAGCCTAGATTCTGGTTCAGCAGATGCAACAGAATGGGATCACTGAACAAAGTGGTGTTTTAGATGAATCAAAAAAAAAAAAGAGCTAGTGGGAAGAAAGTGGTGAGCTATCTTACTCAATATCCTATTGTTGTGAGGAGACACTATGACCATGGCAGTTCTTATTTTAAATGCATTTAATTGGGACTTGTTTACAGTTTCAGAGGTTTATTCTGTTTTCATCATGGTAGGAAGCACAGTGGCACACAGGTAGACATGGTGCTGGAGGAGGAGCATTTGGATTTGCAGGCAACAGGAGGAGAACCAATGAGACTGACTTGGGCTTCAGAAACTTCAAAGAGCAGCCCCAGGAACACACTTTTCCAACAAGGCCATACTTCTAATCTTTTCAGATAGTGCCACTCCCTAAGCTTTTAAATATATGAATCTCTGGGTCCATTCTTATTCAATCCGCCACAGGGACCCAAGGAAAGCAGCCCAAACAGCTAAAGAGGAAGTGACTTGAGCTTGCAACAGCCATCATTAATTAGAAACTATCAGTTTCCTCACAAATAACTAGATATTTGTTTGTGTTCCAAAACCGCTCAGATAAAACCGAACTGTAGAGAAATTAGGGCATTGCTGATGACACATACTGACATACCATCTGCTGTTTGGTCATCAGTGTGCTTGGTTGTTAAAACTACTATATAAGCTACTTTCTTCCCAGAAGTCTATACTTTTCTGCCCCAAACAAGGCAATTGTAAGGAGTCAAATTGACTCCAACTAGGAGTCCATCCCAACCCCAGACTTTCCTCTTTGATCCCTTTATCTTCACTGCTTTGTTTGTGAGCTGGACTGCTTCATATAGCATTTGTTCTCTCAAAGCTTCCATGAATCTGAAATGTAGAACAGCCTAGCTTTTCTGTGTTCAGGGGTTCAGAGGTGCCAAGCAGAGTATCTGTTTAGACTATGAGTACATCTGAGGCTTGTAGCGAAGAGTTTCTGGCTGTGCCTAGCTCTGAGATCTGGACACACAGTCCCAAATAATCACACAAAGTCTTATATTAATTACATGTTGTTTGGCTTTTAGCTCAGGCATATTACAAGCTAACACTTATTCTTAAACTAACCCATGATTACCAAAGTGGCTTAGTACCTTTTCTCAGGGCATTTTTATCTTCTTTCCTCTGTGTCTACCTGGCATCTCTGCTCTGCTCTTCTTCCTCTCAGAGTTTTCTTAGTCTGTTAGTACTGCCCATGCTTCCTGTCTGTCTCCTGGCCAATCAGCATTTTATTAAATCAATAGGAAGGACAAATATTTACAATGTACAAGAGCATATTCCACAGCAGAGGCTTGGTCTTCACTCCATTCATTTCTTCCTTTCCATAAATATTTATATATGACACTTTTATATTCCAAGCATTGTAGATCTGATGGAGAGAAAACTCTAAATTTTGCAGTGTAGTAGAGAAACAGACATTAAACAAGTAACTGCTGGAGTTCATATTTCACATATGTGTGAGTTCTTAACAACAGCAAAGCACTAAGTGGGGTAGAAGCAGAATGGTGCTAAGCTTTGGCCTTGCTGGGGCAGTTCCAGCTTACACCTGTTGTCCTATAGTGTACTCTTAAAAACATCCAGATTTGAATGACAAATTATATATCCATCCTTGTTAAAAAGCCTATAAAGTTACCTAATACAATATTGATATGTGGCAGGTTCAAATTCACAGGTTGAATGAAATCTACAGGCATGTTTGTGCCAAGTTGCAAACATTGCAGAAACTAGAGGTATATGCCCTAATACCATGAAATGTGTTTCTGCTCCTAACCTTCAGTGTCCTATACATGTATACATACACATAATGGCTTGGTTCCAAGCTGCTGAACTATACAAACTGTGAGAAGATTCCCCTCCTTTCCTCCTCTCTCCCTCCTGCCCCTCTCCCTCCCCTCCCCTGCCCTCTCCTCTTCTTCCTTCCCTTCCCCTTTACACCTCCTTTCTTTCTTTCTTCTGACACAATCTTACTGTGGAGCCCAGGTTGGTTTCAAACTTAAAATCCTCCTGCCACAACCTCCTGAGAGATGGGATCCATATGTACACACACTCTACTCAAACTTGGATGTAAGCCACCCTGCTATGTCCATTCTCAGTGACCTCTGCACAGAGAATCAGCAGAACCATCTGAGATTCAAATATCATTCCTTCTCCACTGCTGTGTGAATAGCTGTCATCTGCTTGACATTCCTGCTAGAGCAGATGCCCCAGTATAGCCACATGGAGACAGGCTTCACACACAGTCATTCTAAATACATTTTATGAAGAGAGATTGAGGGCATGGGAGCCCAGCCTAAAAGGCAACACTGGGCTGGTACAGGAAAGATATTCATACCAGGGAAAGCTTCCTAGGTAGAAAATGCCACTGTCTACATCTGCCTGGATTGGGAGGCAGACTCAGTAGACTGAACTGGAGATAGGCAGAAGGATAAGGGGGCATCTATGATTTAGGGAGTGATGTGGTCTTTATTTTCATGAGGTCTAAGCAGGTGAGTGACAGGATTGTTTGTGTTTTAGAAGAACCCCTTTGGTGAGGATGTCTTCTAAGGGTCCAGTTAGGAATTGGAAGAATAACTTATTGGCTTGCTGTTCTTAGGAGGAAGGATGAGAGGAGGGATAGATGAGATATATTAGGGATGGAAACATGGGACCTGCTGATTGTGGCCAAGAGGAGAGGAAGGAGTTTATAGGATGCCCATGGTTTGGCTTGGGCCATTCTATGGATTTGCTACCATTCTTAAGAATTCCAGGAAAATTAACATGCATGGAAGAGTTAACAGATGACACAGGACATTTGATGTGCTCTGTTTTAAGCTAAGTAGAAATAAATTGTACAATCTACACCTTAAGTCACTGGAAAGAGATATTTCATTCTCAATGGACAATGACAACCAGCTGTCCTTGTGTTAGTGATGGCATTTGCTTCAAAGGCTGCTCTCCTGGCCCCAGGCTCACTAACCCCTTCACCCCAATGAGGATGTTTGATATTACATTATGCTCTTGAAAAAGGTGTGTTTAACCCAGAGGACTACACTGCACTAAGAAACAAAGACTTCCTCTTCCACTTCTGTTACAGCTCCTCTGTCAGAGTGACTCTTGTTTACCAGCTATGATGGATTGGTCAGAGACAGCAGAGTCCCTGGTGTTCAGCAGAGTCTGACTGTGAGTGAGCAGGTGCTTAGCATAAATGTTGAGCAGATGACAGAGTAAGCCTTGGTCACTGTTCCTTGGCTTTAGATTTCTCTGAAGAAGAGGAGCATTGGTATGCCAAGTCTCCTTTCCCAAAGCTTCCTTCTATCACCATTACTGTGCTCTCTGACTGAAAAACTGACTGGTAGCACAAACCCTCTTCTGAGTTCACTAGCAACCTGCAACCCCCAAAGAACAGAAGCAAAGATGATGTCACCCAGTGCCTTTCCTAGGCTTCACATCATCCTTAGACTCTGTGCCTCCTCCACTTACATAACCTCCATTATTTTGGTGTCTCTGACCACCAAAGACTCTTCTTGGCTCCAGTCCCCAACTTGTCCCCACTTACTGATCCAACTTTTTCAGGGGCATCACTTAGGTATTTTAGGTACCTTTAGTGGGGTGAAGACAAAGGGAACCAATTTAGGTCTTTCCTTTCATTTTGATTTTAAGCCTGTGAACTTTGTCCCCTTTTATAGTAAGTAGCACAAGAAATGACATCTTCATTTGTGCAAGAGCTCAGCCTTTAACTAGGGAAGTTTCATGTTATTATAGCATGCACTGAAGAATTAGAAAAGCACCTCCATTTTTTGAGCAAAAGTTCTCAGCTTCTAGACAAGCTGCATAGGAACAAAGTTCAGATGGGAAAGGTAGCTTAGGGAATGTCTCAGAACAGGAGCTAGTCTAGAAAAACTCAACCCAGAAGGAAGTCAAAGAAAGGGCTTGCCAAACAGCAGCTAAGATAAGAGAGGAAGTATAAAAATCCCCCAAAAGACAAGCTAATCAGAATTGTATCTGCACTAAAAGACCCCAATTGATGAATAACCTTGTGACTTTTTTTTTGCCTTAAAAACTCAGTTCCCAAAGTCGTGGCATTTCCTCTGGCCACTGTCACACCTGTGTGTCAGAGCAAGCTCCTTGTCACGAGACTCATCAACTTTTCAATAAACCTTGCTTTTGCATTTTGGAGAGTTCCCAGTCTCTGGTGATCTTTTCGGGAACCATGTGACCAGGGCACAAGAACACCAGAATATGAAAATGAGTGCATCACACATAATTATCCACACAGTCAGAGCCTTCCTCTGATACTCACATCCAGTTATGACCTCAAGACCAGCCACCTGCAGCTCTGCTAACATTTAATGTGTACCTATGAGGTACATCCTGAGTAGCATTTTTATTTAGTGGCACTAAATCAAAAAGACATCATTTCCTCTAAAATCATAATACACATCCTTCAGTGTTAGCATAAGCAAGATCCCTGGGTGAATTCTGGGGTATAGATGGGTAAGTTACCAGGGCAGCTCCAGGTCAGAAAAGTTATGGCCAGTGCCTTAGACCAAGGCTGTTGCATAAATTCTGGTTGTACTAAAAGAAACTGAGAGCCAGATATCAGGGAAAAGCTAAAATTTCAAAGAGAAGAAACACCACAGTCAAATCTCACCCAGCTATCTTCCAGCTTTCTTAACTTTGCTCCTTATCACTTCTAAAGCCTCATCTATCTTCCTATGCCTGCCTTAAATACCTTCTTTGTCCAGTTGTATCACATCCAGGTTAACTACTATTTGGTAGTTAGCCTTGAACTCACAGAAACAGAAAGATCTCTGCCTCTGGAGTTATGAGATTAAAGGCTTGGCACTACCACTGCCTACCTGGGAGCCTGAAACTCTCTCAGTAAACCAAGATGGCTACAAATTCAGATCTGCTGGGGTTAAAGGCACAGGTCACCATGCCCAATCAGGCAATCAGGCATAGGTCACCACTCCAGGTCTTTCCCTGGCTGGATTAAAGGTGTGAGTTACCACTCTCTGATCCTCCTGGATTGACTGTGAGTAGATTTCTTCTGATATTCCAGACTGGGTTTATTAAATATATAACATATCACCACAAAAGACACTAAGGAGGGTGTGTTATAAAAAACAAACTACTGTGCTTTGGAAGCCCGAGGCTGCAGAGACTGTTTGGAGTGGGCAAGGAGGTGGATGGTATCGGGGGAGTTTGAGGAATCTATGTGTAGATGGAGCTTTAGGAGTAGGTAGTATTTCCTGAGGTAGCTGTGAAATTAGAGAGGAGAGAGAGATTACAGGAGAAGAGCAGGCATTCCAGGGAGACACAATAGAATGGGAGTGGGAGACCTGGCTGTTGGAACTAGCCTGTAGGATTTATCATGAGCCTCTGTGCAAGGGCAGGTAAGGGGCAGTCTGAGGAAGTGTATATGTGAGTTTGTACATCAAGCCAAGGAATTAAAATTGAAGCATCAATCAGACATTCTTTTAAATAGATTTTAGTTTAATTAAATATCATGGCTGTAAAGAAAAGTTAAAAGCAATGGAATGAAACACAACCTGTCAGGAATATTCTAGCATATGCCCCATCTCAATCCTGAGAAGCAGAGTAGTCAAGGGAGAGCCAAAAAAACTGATGAAGCAAGAGATAAATCAATGAATGATATCTCCACCCATTCAGCCCCTCAGTTAAGAAACTATTTTAGAGTCTCTCATGCTAAAAGTTAAATCTCACTAGGTCCCACTCCCTTGTTTTGGGACCTTTCAGTGACCACCCATTACCTCTACATAAAGACCATCATCCCCTGACATGCTGTTCAAGGCCATGCCTACTCTGTTCATTTTCTGCACCCCCAGAACCTAACAGAGAACCTGGTACTGCTGAGAATATTCTGTTGAATGATGAATGAACCCATGAATAAAGAGTAGGTGTTTCAGAAAACTACTGAGAGTGCAATATGCAGAGTGGATGAAAGGAGCCCAGGCCACTAAGGAAGAAGTCAGCCCAGTGTAGCACTGTGGTAATAGTGAGGGTTAAGGACACCTAGCTCTGTTCTCCGGGAGCCAAGGAAGGTTCTGATCACTCCAAGTTTGGGCTGAGGGAGGGAAATGGGTTGCTTTCAGCCCTCCCCTAGTCCCAAAGCCACTCCAAACGTAAGGGCTGATTTTTTTTTCTCCAGTGGTTTCTACACTCCAAGGTGATTTTTTTTCCTTTTCCTGGAAAAGGAAAGCCCCCTCAGCTACTGCTGGCGTTGCTATAACAACTTGGCTGCAGCTCTTTACACAGATCCATTTCCTTAAATCATTTAAGGAAAATTAGCTGCCATAACAACATGGAGCAGCTTTGAAAACAGAGCAGCACAGGGCTGGATGCCTCCTCCTCCATCCTCTGTCTCCTGGAGTCCTCCAGATGAGCTGCTCTCTTTCTGTCAAATAAGTAAATAAATTATAACACATTTACTTGACAAATGAAGTTGGTGACAAGGTCAAATAACAAACAGAACGGTCACCCATTCACACCTGCCCATAAGATATACAAAAATAGATACATACACCACAAACAAACATGTAGGAAAATAGATACATTTCCATTATACATAAAATAGAAAACATAAAAAAAAATAAGCATGGTAAATGAAAAGTGATGCATAGGCAAGTGTAGGGATGTACATGATCACACAAAGGATTTGAGTAAAACACAGTGCCAACCTCTGCTTATCACTCACTTATAATGGAAGGACAGGGTCTGTGGTTCATATGAATGTTTTTAAGGTGAGAAAGGGTTCTGGATCAGCAGACAAGGAGGCCCTGAGATGGTACCTCCTCCAGGGACACCTGTATGTTCTCAGCTGTCAGGCTGCTTAGTGCCTGGTCTGGGAGTGGGACAAACCTGCCTTAGAGATTGGAGGTGATTACATTCCCACCCCTACTTGTAGACCAAGTAAGAGAGCAAGAGGAACCATGTCATTTTGAATGCAATGATTCTTCGATCCACATTGCAAATTTTACCCTTCTGTGGGAGAAAGCAATACTACAATATCCTTGAGCCCCACTGGGTCTTCAGGACATCTGGAAGCTGAACAGTCGATCTCTATTACTTTGTTCCAGATCTGTGTCTATGATGATGTTGCTTTAATGTACCTGTAGAGCAAGCAGCTGAAACTCTGTGGGGTTTTATTGCATAACTAAACTACTCATTTTCTTAGAGCTCTCAGTCAAGTGATCCCTCAAATCCAGGCCTTTAACTCCTCAGATATATACTTTGGGGGTCAAAGGATGATCTCCAAGGGACCATTCCAGACACAGATAATGTTGGTTTGGATTTATCTATTGACTACCATGCACAATCACTATGACACAGAATTTCTACAATCCCAGAAGTCCTAGATGTATAAGACTTGATCCACCCAAGGTAGATTACCTGATAAATGTCTACAAAAGTATTTAGCAAAAAGATTCAGTGTGTTCCTCTGCTGGCAGGAAAGAATGACTCCTAGTTTACCTGTCTTACCAGCAGTACAGCAAGACCCAGAGAGAGACCCAAGAGGGATTAATCTGGGCCAGAATGGAAAGGAATGTCCAGAATGCAGTCACCTGCTAGAGGTTTTATGAGGAGACAATTCAGTGTGTCCAAAATACTGCCATAAGTCCCACTTAGATATGTTCAAATATTTTCCCACTCCTTCCAATATGGAATAGGAAGTCAGTAAATAACTATGGAGGGGAAAGTTCAATATTGTAATAAAAACTTGAAATAGATACGATGTTGCTGAGGGAATCTGAAAACAGAGGGCTGTGATTCATGAAAATTTTATAGTTTTTCCAACAGTTTCAGTTAGGTTATGTAAGTTTGAGTAATTTGAAAGGAAACTATCCTTTTTTTTTTTTTTTGTAAATGCAACTTCTCCCACTCATGATAAAATATGAATCAATTGTTTGTTTTTAACAAAGTAGAATATAACTTTGGCTCTTTGGCAAGGTGGAAAGATGACTTCTCCTTTAGTGTAACATTCCTGTGGAGCTAGTAGCCTCTGAAACATCTTTCAGCCTGAATGGCCCAAGGTATCCTTATCAACACAACTGACTGCATACATATTACTCAATTTCATGGATGATAATAGAATTTCCCAAGGGTTTTTTTTTCAGTCAGGTCTCCTTAATTCTTTATACCTTGATTCTCAGGAAACATAGTACCTCTTGCTATCTGCTCTGCTTTTGTTAGGGCTGGAAACTATGCACATACACCATTATTAGCAGCATACAGAAAATGGAGCTATTATTTTCTGCCAGTTCTCACAGCTCTAGCTTTTCATCTCTATCATGAATTATGATCCCTTTGAAGGTCTGGACTTTGCTTTCATCATTTCTATGTTGCCGATGTTCAGAATAAAATGCAAGTCTTCAATGAATGTGAAGAGAGAGGTAAGAAAAAGGCCAGCAGAAAAGAAGAAATCTTCTCATCAAAACCTGAATTGTGCCAAGCATGGTAACACATCCCTGTAATCCCAGCATCTGGGAGGCAGAGGTAGGAGGATCTCTGTGAATTTGAGGCCAGCCTGGTCTACAGACTGAGTTCCAGGACACCCAGCACTACATGGAGAAACACTGTCTCAAAAAAAAAAAAAAACCCCAAAACAATTATAAACCTGTATTGTAACATTAAGGGTTCTAAAAGATAACTAGGGAGCTATCATGGTGGCTCAGTGGGTAAAAGCACTTGACACAAGTCTGAGGACCTGAGTTCCAATCTCCAGGATCCAAATAAAGCCATGAGAAGTTGTGCGTGTCTATAGTTCTAATGCCACTGTGGCAAGGTGGGAGTCAGAGACAGGAAATGCCTGGAAGCAGCCAGGCCAACTGTCCTGGCAGAGTCAGCAGCAAAGCAAGAGGCTCTATCTCAAAACTAGATCAAAGGTGAGGACTAACAAAGACACTGTGGCACAGACACACGCACAGAGACACACACACAAAGAATTATTAAAAAATGGATAGACATTTGGTAAGTAATAAGGAGTAAGAATCTTCTACACAAGTCTGGAAAAATAGTTCAATGGTTAAGAAAACTTGTTGCTCTTCAAAAGAACCCAGATTTGATTCTCAGCACCCACCTGAAGGCTAACAACCATCTTTAACTTCAGGTCCACAGGATCCAACACCTTCTTCTGGCCTCTGCCACACCAAGCACACACATAGTGCGTAGATATAAATGCAAGCAACGCACCCATACACATAAATAAGTCTTTAAAAAAATCTTGTAAGTAAGAGTCAACCTCAACGTCCTCTAGAGCCCACCCAAACTCATCTTTTCCCAGGTTTCTTTCTGTGCCTTCCTCACACAATAAGACCCCACACTTTGCTTTTCTATAAATATTAGTAACTCTGCTTTTTATTTTTAACCTGTTGGTTTATTCCACAAATATTGACAGAGGGTATTTCTTGGGCATGGTGCCTTGATCTGATCTTCTCTGGCCCAGGGGTTCTCAGCCACATTGCAAATTCTTCCAGTATAAGATTGCCTTCTTGTCCCTATTACCTTGGCTGTGAGCAGGTGGCCTGAAGAGCCCCCTGAGAAGCTATCCAGGCTTTCCAGAAGAGGGCTGTTTGAGTTCCACATGCTCCTGAGAGAACTGGGCACACCCTTGCTCCAAGTACACATCATGCTGCACTTCAGTGAATGTTGTCTGTCTCCTTTACACTGTGAACCTTTAAAAGATAGAAGTTGAGCCAGGAGGTGGTGGCGCATACCTTTAGTCCCAGTACTCAGGAGGAAGAGGCAGGCAGATCTCTGTGAGTTTGAGGCCAACGTAGTCTACAGACTAGGGCTTCACAAAGAAACCCTGTCTCAAAAAACAAACCAAAACAATGTAAGTTTATTTTTCTTATATTTAAACCCAGGAAATTCTGGAGCATTTGAATCCAGCAGTGTAGAACCCTGTCTTGAATGCTAACGCTGTTCTCCCCACACCATCTCGGTCACACTCTCCATTCTTTATACCTTGGCTTCTCAGACAGAAAAAGCTTTGGTACCCATTCTCCCTGTGTCACAGCCACTGATAAGCTAAAGCACTGCACACTGGAATGGGGGATCTGGAAATGGTCTGGCACCTGAGTTCACCTCCAAGTCAACTCTACTCATTAGCTTACATCATCAGTCTTCACCTCTCTCGGATCCTTCTCCTTCTGTGCCCTTGTCTCAGCATACGAGATCTGTGTATCCAGCCTGCTACCCCATCAGGCACCAGGCTAAGGAGGCCTGTGACTGAGTACAGGTTACATTTGAGGATGTTTTGTGTTTAACATGTGTGGAACTTTTTGGAGAGTTATTTTTGGTTGTTGCTGTTGGGAGGCTCTGGAGCCCAGGGTGAATCATGCTGGTACATCAAATAGCATATTGCATTTCAGAAACTGGCCTTAGCCATGGGAAATCAAGTAAGCCAGATGCCTAATTACTCCATTATTTACTGTGGTGGAGAGAGATGAATTCTGGTGAAAGGACCAGACTAATCACAGCTTCCAGCAAGAACTGAACAGTATAACCTTTTTATCAAGAAATTACCATTATCATCCTAAAGTACTAATGCCCATTACCCTAGCCCCATAACAGTCCCAGAAGTATGATTGTAAGGAGGCTTATCAGCCTGAACACAGCCTGAACCTCTGGCTGATGAATTTCTTTGCTCTCCCATTTCTCAACTCATTGCAGGTTTCTGCTGGATTACTTTATGACGAGTAAAGAGTGCCAATAAAGGAGGAACTTCCTTATACCATCATAGACAAAAAGACATTCATTCACCCATTCAGCAAACATTTCTGGAGAATAAACATTGTTTACTGAAGCACAAAGGCTTGAACCCAATGTTTCCCTTACAGGATCTAGTTGAAGACAGTGGTCTTGGAGTTGTTTACAGAAAACTTCAAGGGACCCGAGGAAACCCCTCATGGGACTCTTCCTTTGTAACAGAGAAGCTGAATCGTGTGGCTATGGACTCAAGCTTAGGCCTGGGTCTAAACCACAAGTCAACACCCAGGGACTCAGCTATTATGGGCAGGTTCCTTAATTGTTTTAAGTTTCAGTATCTTAATTTGTGGGGGGTGGTTGATACCAGATTCCTATGATTATCTCAAAGCACTGTGCTGTGCACACATCCTAAAAAGCACAGTAACTGTAAGAGCTGTTAATAGAGGAGGTTTTTGGCAATGAAATGTGCAAACTTGTGGTTCACAGCACCAGACCAAGTCAACCTATAATTACCCACATGGTGGTATGCTATGATGGACTAGAGCTCTGAATGCCAATGGGAACAGAATAGGGCTGGACCAGACTTAGGGTTGTAGATGGCTCTCTGGAGGAACTGAGTCTAAAGAAATAGTCTAGTGTGAACAAGAGTTTGTACAACAACACAGGAAGCATTTTGAAGGATGGCTAGGAGTTGTTTTGTCTGAGAGGAGCACACCACAGAACAAAGACACAGATAGTTGGCAGGAATACTGGGGTACTTGCCAGTTCAGCTGCTGGACTGGAGGAATCATAGGAGAAAAGACAAGAGGCAAGGCGGGGTTGAAGACAGAGACCTGTCAAAGCCCGTGGGTCTGTGTTTGTACTTGATATTGATAGTCACAGAGAACCACCAGTCAATGAGCAAATGAGAATTCAAAAGAAAGAGAAAACAAAAGTTCCTCTATGTTTCTGGAGCTTGAACGATATATACTGTTGGTAGCTTTGCATCAGCAATTGTAATACCCTATAAACAAAGAACTAATCTGAAGTGTGAACAAGAATCTATTCAAGAAAGAGAGAGAAAGAAATGGAGAGAGAGAGAGAGAGGAAAAAGCCACAGAATCATCATTCACAAATAGTGAAACTGCAGAAAATATAAATGCCTAACAGTAGGAAATGATTAAAGGAATCACAATGCATTCTTATAATGGATGTTTATGGTGAGATTATAATATTGAGAACTGCATATGCTATAATTTTAAGTGAAAAAAGTAGACTGAGTTGCATATGTATTATGTTCTAACAAACATAACAACTAGTTTTAAAACACACACAAATAAAATAGCAAACTAGATGTTAGCAACAGTATTTTTAGGCACCAGGGTGGCCACCCCATGCTTTTTAATATTTCTCAATAATTTTCCATAAGTACATGTTATCTTTGCAACTAGAAAAACGCTATGGAAGGATGAGAAGAGCTGCTGCATAGTTATGAACCACATTCAGTCATGTGGTTCTCCTAAGGAGAACCAATTCCAACCCACATTATATGAGAGAACTGTGTTCAGTACACAGCTTTCCATTTGCTGCTCTAGCTAACTATCCTCATGCATCGATCTATCCATTCATTCATGTATTCATTCATCCATTTGTTCATTTATCCATCCATCCATCATCTAGCTATCCTATTACTATCCCTTCCTGTTCAAACATTCTAGCAGGTTTCATCCTCCTGTTCATCACCCTCTGGAAACACGATGTAGAATTTCCTTGCTCCTTCCCTGGAGCACACTTACATTTTGCTCTTTTTCTATTTTGGTCCCTTCTTATCTGCTGAGTCTATGACCTTATTGCACTGTGCTATTGGCCAGGAGAAGTGGAGAATGACTCTAATTTCCTATAGGTAAAGAACATACAGTCTTCAGTTAAAAGTTACCTATAGGCTCTGGCTCTGTGTGATTCTTTGCCTATATGCATTTCAGTGCCTTTTATGTGCATTTTATACCAATATGGTGGTACCATCTCCTCGGGGAACTTTTATAAAGATTAAAAAGTCATTGGGTATGGTGGCAGAGGCCTGTAATTATAGCACTGGAAAAGCAGCTGAAGCTTTTTCAAAGAAAAAGCAGATCCAAAGTTCAAGGCCAGCCCAGGCATTGGCATAGTTACTTGTATTGTTTCTGTGGCAACATACCTGGCAAGATCACCTTAAGGAAGGAAGGGTTTGTTTGGTGCACAGTGTAAGACTATAGTTTAACAAGATGGGGAAGTCACGGTGGTGAGAGCTTGATGCAGCTCATCACACTGCATCTACAGTGGTGAAATAGAGACAGAGGAATACTATGGCCAGCACTTCTCCCTTTTAATTCAGTTCAGCAACCCAGCCCATGAATGGACCACTTACAGATAGGGCATGGCTTCTTCTCACCTTAATTAACCCAATCTAGAAAGGTCTGCTTGTCTTCTAGGATATTTTACAGCCTGTCATGTTAACAATATTAGCTTATCACAGCCACATAGTGAGACCCTACCTCAAAAATCAACAGCAAAAACAGCCAGCAGTTATATAGAATGGGTATTTTTTTTCATAAGAACGGCAAATAGTAAGCATTCAGTAAATATTAGCCTGTATTTGCATTAACCTAAACCTAGTAATATCCAATAGCTAATGTTTAATATGAATTACAGAAAGATCTTCAGAACAATAATACTTATCAGAATCTTAAGCCAGAGCATTTTAGGTAGTGATAATTGTGATTACTGAAATAGTGTGTAAATCTGAAAAGACAGACTTTGAAGAACTTGGCTTAGTTCCTCTGGCCATTACCAACCCCCACTCCTGACAAAATCTTCCATAATTGGTCTGTAGCCTACCCAGTCCCTCAAGTCTTTATCTCCTAGGGCTCTCTGTGTGGACTTACAGTTTAGCAGAGGACAAATACACAAGAAACGTTATCCTCAAGTTCAAGGGGGACTCAGATAGTAGGTACAACTTGGGACTGGATTTTCCTCAAGGCCATTCCTAGAAGTGGGCTTCTAGGAGGCCAGAGGAGGGGGGATCAGGAGTCAGAATTCTAAGCTTATGAGCAACAAGCAGCTGAGGCTGCTGCAGGGCTAGTTGATCTCAGGGGCTGTGCATACAGGGCACATCAAGGCCACAGCTTCCCTTTAAACCATCATGTCAACGGGGCAGTCTACCAGGTTGGAAGATCGGACTAAGTCAGAGTCCCAGTACAGTAGACAGTTTCCTTCTGTTAAGAGTTCATCACCAGGCCGTGACCTTGAAACATCTTCCATTTGCCAAGTTCTGGCTTTTTTTTCCTATTGTTTGATTATCATGAAGTCTTGCTGCATTATCCAGGCTGGTATAATACTCTTGTCCTCTTGCCTCTGATTTCTGAGTATTAGGATGATTATAGATAGATGTGTGCCACTGAACTCAGCCTACAACACACAGACACAGACACAGACACAGACACACACACACACACACACACATTCATCATGTGTATGAGGGGGTGGCATGTGTGGAGGTCATAAGACATCTTGCAGGAATGCGTTCTCCCTTTCCAACTTGTGGGTTCCACAGATCAAACTTGGGTTGTCACGTTTGGCAGCAAGCCACTTATTCAGTAAATTCTCTTTTCAGCTCTTGGGGCAGGCAGTATTTGTCTTTAAACAGATATCTTTGTTACGTGGCATAAACAGCTCTTTGGGACCCTGAAGGGGAAAGAGAGAAAGCTGCTAAGTATTTGCTGAGAACCTATAGACTCCCAGACAATGTCTCCTCCAGTCTGTAAATCAGCTATAGGAAGTGGGCATTGTTTGCTGCATGTCTCTAGTGAGAAAACTCAGGCTTCATGAGCCTGCCCCTCCCCAACTATTACCTGTACAGGTGCACACCTTCATCATTCCACAGCACACAAATCTGCTTGTGTGATTGTGGATTTGACTGTGAACTCCCTGGAGGAACAAACCCCCATCACCTCTGCGTCCTTTTGTAAACAATTAAGTGTCTGACACATAAGTGAAATGTCAGTAGATAATGCTGGACATGTTGGCTCACCTATAACTTCAACACTTGAGAGGTGGGGGCAGCAGAGTTGGGAGTCAAAGCCAGCCTACATGAGACCCTACCTCCAAAACAACAAAAGCTGGGGAGATGCTCATTCAGTAAATTGCTGGCCATGCAAGCCTGAGGACCTGAGTTCCAATCCTCAGCACCCATGAGAAAGTGGGCGTTCTGGCTCACTTCTTCAATGGGCAAATGGATCCCCAAAGCTCACTGACCAGCAAACCTGGCTCAATCACTTGGCTTTAGGTTAGAGACTGTGTCAAAAAGCAAGGTAGAGAACAACGTAGAAAGACACTTGACATTGACCTTTGACTTTCACAGGCACAACATATATGTGCATATGTGCCCCCTCACTGTCATGTCCACATACCCACATGAATGTGTACACGTGCCACATGCCGACATACCTCAACAACAATAAAAAGCCAGCAGAAAGGAAAGCAGCCGGAACCTGCAAGGTCACACAGGTGTTCACTGCAGAATTAGAAATGGATGCCAGATGGGCCAGACTCTATGGTCCATTACCCCAGTTCAGCCCAGTGTGTTCTCACTTCCCAGGTCTTGACATTTTCAAGTGTGCCTTGTTTAGCTTTCAGATATTTGTAAATAGCTACTCTGAAAAGGACAAACCTATCAATTTCACTTTCACTTATGATGCCATCTTTTTGAGAGTAAAAGTTCAGAATGAACCCATGACCTTTAAATTAAATTTACATTATAAATAGATATTAGGTTTATTCTATAACTTAGAATACCCTGCTTCCCTTCTACCCCATTATAAAGAACATTTTTATTTGAAAAATTCTTAATGTATTCCATAAAATCAAACATGTCCTGTAAGTCAGGAGCTGGAGTTTTATGTGAGACTGACTAATACTAATGCAGTCAAGAAGTCTGAGAATGAGGGTTAGTACAGTTGGTAAAATGCTTGACTGGTGCATACAGGGAACTGGCGTCAGTCTCTGGTACTATCAAAATAATAATGGAGGGACAGGAAGGAAGAGGGAGAAGGAGAGGAGGAGGAGGAGGAGGAGGAACTGCTATTTTGATCTTCAGACAGCTTATCTTTAAACAGAGACTGTGATCATCCTGAGGATCCATACTACTACACTTGCCTAGTTTGGTTTCTTTTGACCTTGAGTTAAGAACGTAATCCTGGTCTTCCGGGACCTCAGAGCATCCCTGCCCTATGTGGAGCCATAAAACCTTAGAGCTGGATGGACTGCAGAGATGCTCCAAAGTACCCTTTTATATATAGAATGCTTCATGACAGTGCAGGGGATGTCTCTCCCTTTGTCACAGGGACACTGCCCTGGAGTACTAGTCTCTTGACCTTGGAGCACATGCATTCTAGCTCTGGCAATAAATCACCAGCATAAACGGTTATCACAGATACTTTCACTGATTTGCACCAGATATGTTTAATTCTTGGAGCAAATTTATATTAAATCATTTGACTTGGAGGTAGGGGTTATTCATTTATTCTTTCTCTCCCCCTCCCCTTGATGGAGACACTAGAATCTAAAGTTATTAAAATAAGTTTCCTAAGACATGGCATCAGGATTCAGGCTTAGGTCTGACTCCAGGCAGCCTAGAGCTGAGCACACAGTAGATAAATCTGGCATAGAAAGAATCGGGGAAACAAAGCAGATGGGTATCACTCTGGCCTTCCCCTATTTAATCCTTTATCACTCTGGCCTTCTCCTCTTTAACTCTTCTAACAAAGTAGCCTCATTCATGTCCCCAGAGGCCTCCAAGGCTTCCCCACAGTCTTGGGGGGATAAAGAGGGAATTGCTAAGTAAAGGATCAGAGGGAACTTGGGAGCCTGTAGTCATAAGTTTCTGGCCTGGCCAGACCAGTAGTCCCAAATAATCACACAAAGGCTTATATTAACTACAAATTGTTTGGCCTATGGTTCAGGTTTATTGCTAACTAGCTCTCGAATCTTGACTCAACCCATCTCTACTATTCTGTGTTTTGCCATGTGGCTCCTGGCTTGCCTGTACTCCATTACATTTTGCTTCATGGGCAGCTGGATCGCATCTCTCAGACTCCACCTTTCTCCTTTATCTCTGCTTGGATTTCCTGCCTATCTCTAAGCTGTCTTGCTATAGGCCAAAACAGCTTCTTTATTAACAAATGGTAACAAAGTATATTCACAGTTTCACAACTTCACAGCCTACAGAAAGACATCTCACATCACACCTCTCTGAATGGGAATGGAACTATAACCTCAGCCATTCCTGGGGCTGTGTCTATCCCAAGAACAAAGATCTTAGGCTTTACACAGTCCAGAGTGTAATGGGGCTCAGATCTTAGCACAACTGATTCCGATTAAAGGTGTGAGCTACTACTGTTTGGTTGTTAGGCCTTGAACTCCCAGGAACACAGAGAGATCTCTGTCTCCTGAGTGACTGGATTAAAGACATGATTACTACTTTGTCATCCCAAGTGATGGAACTAAAGGCATGAATTACTTCTATGACCCTCATGGCTTGACTCTGGGTGATTCTGCTCTCTGATATTCTAGGCTGGTTTTATTAAATATAAAATATGTCACCATAGGAGCCCAAGCTATGGTCAAGGCCAACACAAAATCTGAAAGAGAAGTGTGATCAGTGCTTAAAGTGTTGGTAGAGTTCAGCTGTCCAGAAGCCGTGCAAATGCTGTGTGGGCATGGCAGCCCACCTGTATATCCAGCATTAGGAAGGTGGAGACAGGGAATCCCCAGACAGACTGGCTCATCAAATTAATCCCTATTTGTTGAACTCTGAGTTCAACTGAGAAACCTGGTCTCAATGAATAAGGTAGGGGACAGTCCAGAAAAAAATCCCAATGTCTGCTTTGGGCTACCACAAGCCTACACATTTTTGTATAAGTATGTACAAACTTACACATGTAGACTCATATAGAAGAATATGTACACATACATACATCCCTCATACATGGAATGTCATGATATATTGTATATTTAATAAAAATAGCCTGGAATATCAGAGTACAGAGCTACCCACCAGAGCCTGGCTCTGTTAGGCCTTGAACTCAGAGATCCAGAAGGATCTCTGCCTGAGTGATGGGATTAAAGGTATGGGCCACCACTCCCTGACCTTCATGGCTTGGCTCTGTCTTCTGATATTCCAGACTATTTTTATTAAATATATAATTTATCACCACACAGGAGAATACATTTTTTTTTAAAAGAGAGACAGGCAGACAAAGAAGACTCAAGGCCACAACAAAATACATACAAGACCAGATGGTGGGTTGGGTAGAGGAAGACTAGAGAAACACCCCGGGGTAAGATGCTGGCAGTTGAGACATGGACCACAGCGAGGGCAGTCATGTAAGGAAAAGAAAAGAGAGGAAGAGAGTCTGGCTAGTATTTTAGGTGAACCCTCTAAAGAAGAAATACATTTAAAAAAAGTGACCATGTTCTAAAGGGCTAGTAGCAGCTCCGGGAGGTTTGCGGAGCAGGGAGAGGCAGAATGACAAGCACTGCTCCTGATTCTGCATCAGCACCAGTGTGTCTATACCTCAAAACGATGCCCTTCTTTAATCTGACAGTTGGCCTTACTGCAATTTGTTAAAAATGACAAAATGTCTCATTTTGCTGCAGTTCATTTTGGCCTTTCTTAATATTAGAAAGTTAATTTCAGAAGGGAAATAAATGTATTAGTGTTGTCACAGTCATGAAAAGATGGATTTTGTACTGTCAAGCATTTACTTTGAATGAATCCATCATGTAAAATGGCTGCCGTCTTTCCCCCTCCCTTCTTCTCCTCCTCTTTCTACTCTCTTCCTCTTCCTCTTTCCCGCCTTCTCCCATCCCTCACTCACATCTGCCAACACATCCACTGTGATGTACTCTGAGGGACACAGTCAAAAAGGGACACAGTTACTGCTCTTAGACAGTGCTCAGTCCAGAGGGGGAGGAGAGAAAGGAGTCAAAGCCTGAGCAGGCTCACAGAAGAAGTTGCCTATCCCACAGAGGGAAAGGATTTTTCAAAACTATGTAAGTATGAGTTTGTGTGAGAGTGTAGGCATGCACATGTTTGTGTGTGTGTTTGGGTATACATGCATGTGTGAAGGGGAATTTATTCCTATGTGTTTATATATGTGTAGAGGTAAGAGGTCCACGAAGACGTCTTCCTTAGTCACTCTCTACATTTTTTTTTTTTTTTTAAGAATTAAACGTGGAGCTCATCAGTTAGCTATACTAGCTGGCTAGCAGGCCTTAGTGACTCATCTATCTCTACCTCCCTTGGCCTGGTATTATAGGATATGACATACAATAATTGGTAAATTATTGGGTGCTGTTTAAACTCACTGAGAAACTGCCTCTGCAGGCAGAGTTTCCCACTCATCATCATTTCAGACCCAAATATGTTGGTCCCAGAGTATCCCCCAAATTGCCTCTGCTTCTGTTACAGGGAAAAATGAAACAGCAAGGCAGCCCCCAAATAAAAACATTGTATCTTTGGGAATAGCTTGAGGGTAAAGTATTTGTAACAAAGGTTCCTACAGTCGATCCCATGATATAAAAGCCATAATGTCATCCACAGAGAAGCCCTTCTACTGAGGACATCTTTAGTCAATAAGAGCCTTGTCTCATTCATACTTCAATCTGTACCTTCAGCAACTCATGATCCCCTCAATTGAACAATTTGCCCTCCCCTTTCATGTCCAGCCCACAGAACTACTGTAGCATTCAGCTCTCTCTCTCTGTGAAGCTGTTCCCAAGAAATAAGTAGGATAAAGTCCTAAGAAATACACCTAAAGAGGCATTCTCTCCATGTTAATCATAGAGGGAAGGTGTTGGGAGTCCCTCCTGGACATGTGAGGCTCTGAAGCCTTTAGTTCTGCCAATGCCCCTTTGCCATCTCACAGTGTTACCTTCCCTGTGCCTCTCATGATGCCATCATGGACATATTTTTATTTTGGTGTTATAAAGTGAGAGAAGAAAACGGTTTTGTTTAGTTAGGAAGGTGAAACAATTAAAATGATAAATTGGCCTGAATGATTTATAAAGTGGAGGGGGATGGAGTCCGCTAGGGTCATATAGGTCAGGTTTGTAAGGGGAGGGCATATTCTCCTTGTCTCTCTGTCACACTGTGTCTGCTTGTCTGTCTGTCTCAGTCTGTCTGTCTGTCTGTCTCTGTGTGTCTCTCTCTGTATGTGTGTGTGTATGTGTTACTGAGAGTTAAATTCAGGATTACATTCATGCTAAGCATGAGCTCTACCACTGAGCTACATTCCTAGCCCCTATGCACTCTTATTTTCAATGACAAAGCAACAAGTGAGCCTTTTAAAGCATGCAAAGCATTGTCTAAATTATTTGACTCATATGATCTTTGGGTAACATTGTGATGGATTCCTATGATTAGCCTCAATACCACTGGGTCCCATTCAAGCCATTTGGGATTAATGACTTAGCGGCAGTTAAATCACATAATGTCAGAAGCAGAAGGGGAGAGAGAGAGAGAGAGAGAGAGAGAGAGAGAGAGAGAGAGAGAGAGAGAGAGAGAGAGAGTCTTATTTAACTTTGTTTTACAAGTGAGAGAGTTGGTGTTGGAAGGAAAAGGACTTCCTCAAGGTCACAGTGATTGGTGGCAGACATCCCCACTGGCATAAAGGACTTCCTCAAGGTCACAGTGACTGGTGGCAGACATCCCCACTGGCATAAAGGACTTCCTCAAGGTCACAGTGATTGGTGGCAGACATCCCCACTGGCATAAAGGACTTCCTCAAGGTCACAGTGACTGGTGGCAGACATCCTCACTGGCATTTATTTCATCTCCTTTCCTTAGCAGTCTTCTACTTCACAATTAGGTACTTTGAGGCAAATGTGTTTAATCGATGCCAACAATCCTCCGTGTAGCAAAAGCACAAGAAAGAAAACTCATTTGTCTGACTCATCCATGCCCTTCTGCCAGCAAAGTGTGCATCTTTCTATCCGAGGATGACCTTGTACACCTAAGCCTTGGATAATTAATATTTCCTCTTTGATTTTTGACTTCTCAATGCTTTCTTCACTTATTTATTATATATTTAGTGATTAATAGTCACAAATATAGCCATTCATCTTGTGGCCTGAACTCACAGTTATCACACAACTAGAGGCAAGCTTGGGAATTAGGGAAGCGAGGCATACATTTCTCAAGGAATTGACTGTATTAGTTAGCTTTACACTGTGCTGACAAATGAACCCAAAAGCTTGGCAGGTTAGACACTAAAACTTTATTTCATGCCCATGTTACAAGAGAGCTGTGGGTAAGTATAACTTGGCTTACCCCTGTGTGCCTTCTCATCTAAGTTCTGGATGAAGATTTTGCCCTTGATGGGGGATATGCTACTTTTTAAACAGAAAATTGGAACCTAGTTCCACTGAAAGCACACACAGACATACCAACTGCTATGAGGACTCACATCCAGTTGGTCAAGGCTATCCCATATTCAAGGTTGAAGTCAGTGGATTCTTTTTTTTGACATCTTTTTATTGTTTTTTTCTGAAAATCAATATGAAACTTTATATAAAAAAGCAAAACATGAAGGTTCGCTAAAAAAAACATACAGTAATAAAACTTCTCTTTTCTCTAAAATACATGAAACATAAAAAATAGAATCTAAAGCTCCTCAAGCCAGGTTAGGCTCAGCTACAGATGAAGAAAGCACAATAGGTCACAGCTACTCTCCAGGTTGTTTTGATTTGCATTTCTCTGATGCCTAAAGATGTTGAACACATTTCAAGTGCCTTTCGGCCATTTGTAATTCTTCTGCTGAAAATTCCCTTTTTAGTTTTAAACCCCATTTTTTAATTGGGTTATTTAGGGCTTTGGGCTCTAGTTTCTTGAGTTCTCTATATATTTTAGAGATTGTAGGGTTGATGAAAATCTTTTCCCATTCTGTAGGCTATCATTTTGTGCAAATGACTGTTTCCTTGGCCTTACAGAAACTTCTCAGTTTTAGAAGGTCCCATTTATTGATTGTTGTTCTTAGTGTCTGTGCTACTGATGTTACACTTAGGAACTGGTTACCTGTGCCAATGAATTGGAGGGTGTTTCCCACTTTGTTTTCTATCAAGTTCAGCATAGCTGGTGTTATGTTGAGGTCGTGGATCCACTTGGAGATAGGTTTCGGATCTATTTGCATTGTTCTACATGCTGCCATCCAGGTATGCAAACACAATTTGTTGAAGATGCTATATTTTTCCATTGAATATTTTTGGCCTCTTTGTCAAAAATCAGGTGTTCATAGGTATGTGGGTTAATGTCTGGGTCTTCAATTCAATTGTATTGATCAACAAATTTGTTTTTCTACCAGTACCAGGCTGTTTTTATTACTGTAGTTTCCATACTACAATTTGAAGTCGGGCACGGTGATGCCTCCTGAGGTTCTTTTGTTGAGCAAAATTGTTTTGGCAATCCTGGATTTCCTGTTATTCTAAATGAAATTTATTATTGCTCTTTTAAGATCTGTAAAAAATTGTGTTGGGATTTTGATGGGAATTGCATTGAATCTGTAGATTGCTTTTTGTAAGATTGCCATTTTCACTATGTTGATCCTACCTATCCAGGAACATGGGAGATCTTTCCATTTTCTGATATCCTCTTAAATTTTTTTCTTTAGTGATTTAAAGTTATTGTCAAACAGATCTGTTACTTCTTTGGTTATAGTTACACCAAGGTATTAAGTGCTATTTGCAGCTATTATAAAGGGATATGTTCCCCTTATTTCTTTTTAAAAAAAAAAAAAAAAAACAAACCTAGATGTCCCTCTACTAAAGAATGGATTAACAAACTGTGGTACATCTACACAATGGAATACTACTCAGCAGTAAGAAAAAACGATATCCTAAAATTCGCAGGCAAATGGATGGATTTGGAGAATATCCTCCTGAGCGAGGTATCACAATCTCAGAGAGATAAGCAGGGGATGTACTCACTCACTAGTGGTCTCTAAACAAACAAACAAGAAAAAAA
>PVIH01010148.1:18961-77554 GCA_004025045.1 Sigmodon hispidus | reverse complement strand
GTAGTACTCATTAGCATATGGCTGGTGATTGGCCCAAAACAATGGCTCATTAGCATATTTGAGGATTGCATCGGATAGGTCCTTTCTCAGTGCCTAATTAGCATCAGCACATCGGATTGGTCACTACTCGATGCCTAATTAGCATAAGCGGCAATAGAATGTTCCAGCAAGTTGTGCAAAGGCAAACCACGCCCTACAGTTTACTACTCTAAAGTTCCTTTGAGTATAAAAAACAATAATTATTTTAGAATTAGGAAAAAAATCAATGAGCAATTTAAACCCACAGACTTCTAAATTAAAGACCATTAAATAAGGTCTAAATTTTCTTAATGGTTCTTCAAAACTCCAACAGGAGACTTTGATCTCTCTTATACTACCTACTTTTTACTTCAACCCTGGAAATATTTGGAACCAATAATTTCCCAGTTGCTGAGCTACAAGGCAGTGTCTGTTTCAGCAATGCCATCTTGTGGACTCCCTGCCAGCAAGGCCCTGGGGTGTCTTGGGTCACCCTTGAATGGAGCTTTTAAGTGTCTCCACACATAGCAAGGTGGTAGATTGGGGAAACTGGGCCAGTGAAGAATTCAGTCAGGGTTTGGTGCTAATGGACTAATTGTCTCTTGAACGACCTTGCATTTGATATGGTAGAAAATGCCAAATCAGTTTGTGGTGGGAGTGTGACAGTGTAGGTTCTAGAGAGGAGGACAGTGCCTGTTTCTATAGCCCCGTCTGTCCATTGGGTGGTCCATTGGTTGGTGCTGAGGATAAGCTAGACCTGGGTTCACCTGCAGACTACCTGTTCTAGATCTTTCCTACCATTATACCTACCAGGGCTTATGAGTCTGTCAGGGAGCCAACTAGGTGAGTGTCTACTTGCTAACAAAATAATAACACAGGGAACACCACTGGTTTCTAGTATACCATCTTCACTGGATTCTCACAGAAACTCCTGTAGGATATCCTGCTGCCACCATTTTGGATATCATTTTACAGGACCAGTCTCTTCATGAGCTCCAGCAGGTCCTAGATTGAGTAGAGGTTAGAGTGGGCCAATCCAAGTCCAGGGTGATAGGTAAGCTGGTCAGTCTGGGCCATTGGGGTCATTCACTCCAGGCAAAGAGGTGGAGCAAGTTTCCCTGTTTCCAGGCCAGCAGAGTAGGTTCTCCCTAGCCTGTGTTGAGCAGTGGGCCCATCTCTACCGTGCAGGGGTCAAATCTCCCATGAGGCTCTGGGCCAGGTTTCCTAGGGTCAGCAAAGGATAAGGCTAGGTTGGCATCAAGAAATTAAATTGTGGAGACATTAGAGTTTGGTTTAACTGTTTTCTGTGATTTTTTTTTTTTTTTTTTAACCTTAGTTTGGGCTATGAGATTTTCTCCTTGTTTTCTGAAATGACTGTGGGAGACTTTTTGCTTTTCTTCAATCTGAAAGAACTGAAGAAACAGATTTTTTACTTATAGTTGGAGACTCAAGCTCAAGATCCCTGAGTTTCCCTGGGGTTCTAGTTTCACAGAAGTTTGGGGATATATCCTTCAAGCTAGCACTACAGCCTTGTGAATGTAGAGGATGTGGCCAAGGCCCTGTCTGTAATGAGGGTGCAGCCTGGGCCCTGCCACTCACTCGCCTTCCCTATGAGCTTCCTCATCCGAGTGGTTGTGAGCTCTTCCCCTTTGAATTACTACATGAGCCTGTGCAGTGCTCTGGAAATGTGAGCTGCTGTCATGGCTGGGTATTGAAGAAGTCTGCCAACAGACTTTGACAATGCGGTCAAAAAATAACAGTGTCTAAGGCTGAAATGGGGAAAAGTTCACTGAGAATAAGTGGCTGTAGCCATTTGTGGAAGAACTCCAGTTGAAATTATAGTTAGTAAAGTTTTACTGATAGACCTGACAGAAGTGCAGACGGTGGAGGGGAGAAAGCATGAGTCCATTTGGCTGTATTTTTGTTACACTGTGGATGTCAGATGAACTGTCAACAGACTTTGCTGTGTTCAAGGATACATTATTCACTAGAGAAGTTTTGCAGTGTACTGATTTCTGGGCTCACACATAGAGTCATGTTTCACTGGACTAAGTTGCTGGCCTGGGCTCTGGGACTCTTGAGAGCTCTCCAGGTGCTCTCATGGCCAACGTATCCTAGTATTTGCTGCCCTGGGTAGTTTGGGAGAAATAGCTTTCTGGGTCTCCTGATTTTGCCTCCTAGGGCTCATCACTGTAGAAGTGACTACTTTGAACTGTTTTCATCCCATCCTGCTTGCTCATTTTCCCCAGTCATGACTGTGAACCTGATGGTGTTCATTCTCTGGATTTTTAGCTGCCAATGCCCTTAGTGTTTATAGCAGAGATGTATGAGGAGGCCTTGGTGTGCTGGGCTTACAGGTCAGTGAGAGGTCAACAAAGCTTTGTCTCATTTCTTCCTAGCTTGGTATAATAGGATCACTTTACATTTTAATATGCCTCATTTACATTAGCTGTCCTGGAGCATTTGAGCTTCATCCTCTTTACTCAACAGATAGCACTTATGTGGGGCATGGGACAGAAACTCTGGTTGTGGATGTGGCCATCCTGTCTTCCGACCATGTCTACAAATATTTGGATAAAATACATTGGGACCCAGATGTGAAGGAGCCCAGCCAGTTAGTCACCACCTTGTCCACAGTATTCTGCTACCACAGGTCTACTAGAGACTCATGATGGGGAACAATGAATAACCCTGAGAAATGAAGGCTTTGATTTGGCAGGATTCAGGCAATAATTTCTGGCTAATGTGACCTTTACATTTTGAATATTAATTCCTGGAGGCTCTGATAAGATGAATAGCTTCACACATTATGTAGTTCTGAATTCTAACATCACATGTTAAAAATCTTTGCTTCTAGACACAATTGCTACTTGGCCTTGTTTACATTTTTATTTCAGAAATCATTTGCTAACTTAAGTAGAAAAAGGATGGTGTTGCTTTTTGCTTGCTTGAAAAGTTTACTTTTGATTAAAAACTGGGGTGCATGCATATTCTATTGTTACAGCTTGGCCGTGATTTATTTTTATGCTATAATCCCTAAAGATGAAAGTAACATTCAAGAATATTGTCAACACTGCAGGGAATTTTATTAAAATTCATAGTACTTGCATTCTTTGTGTTAATATATATGTATATATTTTTTCTTTTAGGTTTTCAAAACTCTGGGAACAGATGTTGTGAAATCTGCATTTGAAGGTTATAACGCTTGTGTCTTTGCATATGGACAAACTGGATCTGGAAAGTCGTACACTATGATGGGAAATTCTGTATGTTGTTTAGTTGTTTATGTGCTGTGTGGGAAGGAAATTTCTTGTTATCTTTCTCTAGAGTGATAGAATTATCTCTTATCTACTGGGTCTGCACCAATTTTCCATTTTCTGATCTTCCTTTAGTAATAAGATAAAACTCAGTAATAAGTTGAACTAAATTTCCTTGGAGAGATTTGAAATTAGAAATAGTTTTACTTTATAAGCACGAATAATGGGTGCAAGTCCCAGTTCGTTTCTTCTTTCAAAGGCCTCATAATCTTATCAAGAAAGTAATTTATTCTTTTTTTCTGCCAGCATAACAGTTTGAATAAAATTACCAAAGTCTGTTCTTTTTAAAATTATTCAGAACATTTTTCCTAAGAATAGTGTAAAAAGGAAAATCTTACTTTTTGATAGAAAGGTGTTATGTAAGTTCAACAAATACATGAAAAAGTTGGCATTACAAAGCCCTTATAGCTTATATGGTTATAAACACAACATGTCCAGTTTAATAATTAATCAGTGTAGCTTATCAGCACTGTGTTGTATTTGCACCATAAGGTGGAGAAGTGAAATATAGATATAGTAAACTTGGACATGGTGGTACGCACTTGTAATCCCAGCTTCTTGGGAGGCTGATGCAGGATTATCACAATCTTCAGACCAGCCTGATGAATTTAAGGAGGCAAAAAAGAAAAAAAACAAAAAAAGACTGGGAATGTAGCTACATAGCTCAGTGGTAGAATACCTTCAAGGGCCTGATTGGGTCTCTAACAACACACAAAATTAACCAGAAAAACAAAACAACCCATGAGGAAGTACTTAAGACTTAGATAGTGATACATATTTAATTTTTTTCCTGTGTCAGCAAAAACTCTGTTTAGTGTGGCCAAACTTGTGTTCTAGATGAACACACAGTGAGTGATTTTAGGGCCCCATGCCAGAAAGCATAGTGGTGTCTTCAGTGCTCAAGGTTTGGTGGCCCCTGGAAGCACGCATGGTATTGGAAAGGAACAAATCTTTTTAAAGACTTCATTTCAGTGCCTGGAACCTGGCTCCTCAAACCCATGGGAAATACGGAACTGAGCCGTGCGTCATAATGTTGGAGGGCAGGAAGACCAAGGGAGAGAGACAGCTCACCTCAAATTTTCACTTTAGTCATTAGTTTTCTCACTGAACTTTTGAAGAAAAAAAAAAAAACCTCTAAAAATGAAATTTGCATGTCAGTTTTCTACTAGTCACTTTATGTAAGATATTTACAAAATACTCCTAAATAGCAGGAGCTGTTTCTCTGTCCTTGTAGGTAAGTACAGTTTCAGTATTATACTTATTTTAAAGTAAGAATGACAATTTGAGATGGAAGTACCAATTGAATGGTAGATACAAAGGGAAAAATATGTTAAAGCAGTGACGACGATAGTTTTTATATTCTTTGAGGTGGGGAGTTGAGTGGAGATAGGAAAGGACTGGCTAAGAATGCGTGGGCGCTCTGAGATCTGGGTTCCTAGTCAGAGCATTTTGCCTTATGCAGAGTGTCTTAGTTGGCATTACTATTAAGATCATGACAAAGCATGACCAAAGGCAAGCTGGGGAAGGAAGGGTTTATTTGTCTTACACCTTCACATCCATCTGTCATTGGAGGAATTTGGGACAGCAACTCAAGCAAGAAAGGAAATTGGAGGTGGGAGCTGAGACCGTGGAGGGATGCTGCTTACCTGACTTGCTCAGCCTGCTTTCTTATAGAATCCAGGATCACTAGCCCAGGGGTGGCCCCACTCAAAATGGGCCTTACTCCATCACTAATTTAGAAAATGCGCTTGTTTAGAGCCTGATCTTATGGAAGCATTTTCTCAGATGACTCTATCTTGTGCCAGGTTGACATAAAACCAGCCAGTACATAGAGGGTTGCTCACAGGCTTGTTCATGTGTCCTGAATGATGATTGTATACCCAAATTGCTTAGGGATATGGTGGATTTGCTCTTTCTAAGAGGAACCACTCTTGGTTATACCAGTGGAGGCTGTTTTCCATCATTTAATGTGCTTTTACTGCTTACATTTAAAACATGCCTTTGTGGAGGACTTTATAAGATTTTTTTGGTCAGTGTTTCTTTTCTGTATGGTATTATCCCATTTAGCTAGGTTTTTTGAAGGATGTATTCTACATTATAAAGTATATTCTTTGATACAGAACAAGTCTCCTTATCCTTGAAAGCCATTGTTAGCGAGCTGGTTTAACATCTGATAAATTTTTATTATCCAGAACATAGCATTAAAAAATTAGAAGACATTCTTCTTTTATTTCAGGGTAAGAAACAGTCTTATAGGGGCTCTTGGTGGAAGGTTTGGGCTTGGCACTCAGGCCTCTAGAGTTTATGCCAGCAAAATGCAAGTTTGTTTTATGCCTAAATCTAGTTTGAATGATGGCTATGGCTTCTTCTCCATTTTAGGGTGATTCTGGCTTAATACCTCGGATCTGTGAAGCACTCTTCAGTCGGATAAATGAAACCACCAGATGGGATGAAGCCTCTTTCAGGACAGAAGTCAGGTAGGTTCATGACCTGACATGTAAAGTTCTGAGTGCCCCAGGCTTCTTGACTTGTACAGAGGTCTTAGAGAGAGAAGGATGAGGTTGCAGATTGCTGAGGAATGAGCCTGCCCCTTCCTGACCTGAACTTAATGTTAGGAATAGGACCAAGTAGACCAATAAGTCTACTTGGGTAAAGTTTGGGTGTGAAATAGCATTGTTTGGTGGAAGCTTTAGTATTTATACTATTTTTATCTCAAATAGAGTGAGCTTTTGTGAGCTCAGGCAATTTTGTGAGCCTAGCTAAAGAGCTCTCACTCTTTTGGCTAAGAAATGTCTATGTTACTACTCACTATGTGGAATCCTGTGAGTCTTACCCTCACATCATTCTCTCTGTACAGAGTACCTTTTCTTTTTGCCACTGAGTCTCTCCAGTGGTCTTGAGCAGAGCTATGTCAACCTGTAATGCTCAAAGCCAATCATCTTCTTGTTGACTGTGACTCTGAGGAAGTTATTTAAAGCATACCAGACTTCTCTTGTCATATCTATAAAGTGGGGATTATGAAATAACCTTCTTTGGGCCATTATAAGGATTCAGTGAAATGTTTCCTGTAGAGTACACAGCAGAAGTGTATATGGCTGCTGTTGCAGTATATATTGTGCTTGCTATTATTAATGTCTTAAAAACATATTTTTCTAAAATTCATTTTACTTAATTTTTAGCTACTTAGAAATTTACAATGAACGTGTGAGAGACCTACTTAGACGGAAGTCATCTAAAACCTTCAATTTAAGAGTCCGTGAACATCCCAAAGAAGGACCTTATGTTGAGGGTAAGAAGGACATTTCTTGTCTTTTACACTCCCCTGCTCTCCTTTGGGAATGATGTAAAAATAAAATATACAAAATTGTGTAGTTAAGAATTTAAAAAGTTGTTTAGTTTTGGATTTTTATTACAGTAAAGGTGACAGGAACTGCCACTTTCTACTATTCATTCTATGAGTTTATACTTCACTCAGTATTTTGTGAGGCCAACTCATCATTTCCTTCAGTATAAAAAGCTCTCTGGGAATTGTTTTTTTTTCATCTTTTCCAGCAAGATAAGCAAGCCCCCCCCCCCACAAACACCTGTGTGTTTTGGTGATGATGCATTTTACTATGGTACTCTCACTGACCTTATGGTAGGAGGTTAAAGAAGGTAGTCTTAGGCCTTTTGTTTGCCAGCAGAATTCCCATAGGCATTTCCTCTTGGTTTCTTGACTTGTGTGTTGTGATAGAATTAACTATGAGGGACTGGGCACCTACCTCTACAGTGTCAGGAAAGGTCTTGCAGACAGTGAAAGAGTTTACCTTTTAGATTAAAATAGGAAAAGTATCTAAAGATATGATCATGTTGTCTTTTTCCTTCAGTTTGTTTATATGATGGAGGACATTTATGGTTTTTGTATGTTGAACCATCCCTGCATTTCTGGGATGAAGCCTGCTTGATCGTGGTGGATGACATTTTTTATATGTTGTTGTATATGGTTTGCCAGAATTTTTTTGAGAATTTTAGCATCAGTATTCACGAGGGAAATTGGTCTGTAATTTTCCTTCTTTGTTGTATCTTTGAGTGGCTTGGGTATTAGGGTAATTAATTGTGGTCTATAAAAAGAATTTGGCAATATTCCTTCAGTTTCTACTGTGTGAAACAGTTTGAGGAGTATTGGTAATAGCTCTTCTTTGAATGTCTGGTAGAACTCTGTACTGAAACCATCTGGACCTGGATTTTTTGTACTTGGGAGGCTTTTAATGACAGCTTCAATTTCCTTTAGGGTTATAGGTCTGTTTAGGTATTTAACCTGATCTTGATTTAATTTTGGTAAATGGTACCTGTCCAAGAAGCTGTCTATTTCTTCTATGTTTTTCATTTGTGTGGAGTATAGATTTTCAAAGTATGACCTGATAATTCTCTGGATTTCCTGGGGGTCTATAGATGGTAAAAAAGCCTTTGACAGAATCCAACACTTTTTTATGATAAAAGTCCTGGACAGATCAGAAATATAGGAAAAATATCTAAATATAATAAAGGCAATTTACAAGAAGCCGACAACCAACATCAAACTTAATGGAGAAAAACTCAAAGCAGTTTCACTAAAATCAGAAACTAGACAAGAATGTCCTCTCTCCCCTAATCTATTCAATATAGTTCTTGAAGTTTTAGCTAAAGCAGTAAGAGAACAAAAAGAGATTAAGGGGATACAAACTGGAAAAGAAGAAGTGAAACTATTTCTATTTGTAGATGATATGATTGTATACATAAGTGATCCATGAAATTCTACCAGGGAACTTCTACAGCTGATAAACACCTTCAGCAGTGTAGCAGAATACAAGGTTAACTCTAAGAAATCAGTAGCCCTCCTATACACTAAAGAGAAAAGGGCTGAAAAAGAAATAAGGGAATCACCCTTTATAATAGCTGTAAACAGCATTAAATACCTGGAGCAACTATAACCAAAGAAGTAACAGATCTATTTGACAAAAACCTCAAATCACTGAAGAAAGAAATTGAAGAGCACATCAGAAACTAGAAAGATCTTCCATGTTCCTGATAGGTAGGATCAACATAGTAAAAATAGCAATCCTACCAAAGGCAATCTACAGATTCAATGCACTTCCCATCAAAATCTCAACACAATTTTTTACAGACATTGAAAGAACAATACTCAATTTCATTTGGAATAACAGGAAAGCCAGGATTGCCAACACAATTTTACTCAACAAAAGAACCTCAGGAGGTATCACCATCCCTGACTTCAAGTTATACTATAGAGCTACAGTAATAAAAACAGCCTGGTACTGGCATAAAAACAGACTTGTGGATCAATGGAATAGAATTGAGAATCCAGACATTAACCCAAAAACCTATGAACACCTGATTTTTGACAAAGAGGCCCAAAACATTCAATGGAAAAAAGATAGTATATTTAACAAATGGTGTTGGCATAGCTAGATGGTAGTGTGTAGAAAAATGCAAATAGATTCAAGCCTGTCACCCTGCACAAAACTCAAATCCAAGTGGATCAAAAACCTTAACATAAGCTCAGCCACACTGAACCTGATAGAAAGAAAGTGGGAAATACCTTGCAATGAATTGACACAGGCTACCACTTCCTAAATATAACACCAGCATAGACACTGTGAACAAAAGTCAATAAGTGGGACCTCCTGAAACTGAGAAGCTTCTGTTAAAGCCAAGGATACAGACCATAAGACAAAATGACAGGCTACCGAATGGGAAAAGATTTTCACCAACCCTACAAGTGACAGAGGACCGATTTCTAAAATATAGAGAGAACTCAAGAAACTAGAGCCCAAAACCCTGAATAACCCAATCAAAAATTGGGGTTCAGAACTAAAAAGGGAATTCTCAGTAGAAGAATTACAAATAGCTGAAAGGCACTTGAAAAAGTGCTTAGCGTCTTTAGCCATCAGAGAAATGCAAATCAAAAGAACTTTGAGATACCACCTTACACCTGTCAGATTGGCTAAGATAAAAGACACAGATGACAGCCTATTCCGGAGAGGCTGCTGAGCAAGGGGAACATTCCTCCATTGTTGGTGGGAATGTAAACTTGTTTAGCCACTTTGGAATGCAGTATTGCAGTTTCTCAGAAAATTGGGAATAAATCTCCCTAAAGATCCAGCAGTACCACTACTGGGCATATACTCTAAAGATGCACATTCACACTCCAAAGGCATTAGCTCAACTATGTTCATAGCAGCAGTATTCCTAATAGCAAGAAACTAGAAACAACCTAGATGCCCCTCAACTGAAAAATGGATTAATAAATTGTGGTACATCTACATAATGGAGTACTACTCAGTGGTAAGAAAAAATGATATCCTAAAATATCAAATAGATGGATTTGGAGAATATCCGCCTGAGCGAGGTATCACAAACACAGAAAGATAAGCAGGGGATGTACTCACTCATTAGTTGACTTTAAACAAAAAGCTAAGAATGTCCAAGCTGTAAACCACAACCACTGTACAGCTTGGGATCTAAAACACCTTGGACAGGCACCTTGGAGCCCATTCCCTCCAGAGGAACACCTGACCCAGTCTTGATGATGGGATGAGGAAAGCAGATCTGCCTGGAGTGGATGCTGAACTAAGCCACCTTGTGACCTTGGGACCTCCTGCCCTTGCTGGGGAGGAGATAAAGTGATGGGGAGAAAAGTGAGTGACAGGGAGGGTAGGAGGGGGGAGGGGCTCTGAACAAGAGGATACATGGATAAAAATATGACTGTATTTATAAAAATAAATAAAAACAAAAAACTAAAGTAAAATAAAATAGGAAAATAGTTCACTGAGTATATTACAAGGGCACAACAGATAAGCAATAGCTAGATAAGCACATGAATGTGCTGTGAAGACACCATTTAGAAATAACTTTATGGTTTGGTTGATAGGGAGCTCAGTTCATACTGGCTTAAGTACAGGTCTGGGAAGTTAGCCTGAACCTCTGTGCATATAGCTTTCAGTTGTGTACACTATACTATGTAGGTAATAACTGTACAAACTACAGTCCTGCAGTTAAGGTCAGTCTTGATCAAAAGACCTGGGCACCCTTTTTTCAGATGCAGCTCTGTGGTATTAAGTTACAGCATTCTGAGGTGAGCACTTTGGGGTTCCTGGGCCATGATTGTAAAAATTAATTAAATTTCTCGTCTCTTCCCAGGGCCCCTACTTCCCAGCACTATCTGTTAATCGTTGGACAGAGTTGCATGTAATATGGTGTAGAAACCTGACCCTTGCTAGGCTGGCTGTAATAGTTAATCGCTTTGTCAACTCCATGGGTTTTTTTTTAATTACCATGGAAACAAGTCTCTGAGTATGTTTATGCAGAATTACCTAGATTACTTTAGTTGAGGTAGGTCAGCTTCACCCTACATGTGGGTAGCACCATTCCATGTTCTGGGGACCCAGACTGAATAAAGGTGAACATTAGAGGCTCTCTGCTTCCTGATTGTGGACATGATGTGACTAGTGACTAGGTTCCTTCTAGTTCTCCCAATGAACTGTCCCCACTGTGCTTGACTGTCTCCCTGTTGTTGGCTTTTCTTTTATTCTAGCCCCATGTTGGACTACAAAATGTTGTTGTTTTTTGGCTTTTTTTGGGGGGGAGGCTTGCTACCCAGCTCTCAAATCACACAGGGAGGCTTATTATTGCTTACAAATGCCTAGCGTTAGCTTGGCTTGTTTCTAGCCAGCTTTTCTTAACTTCTCTCATCTGCTTTTTGCTTGTATACCTTACTTTGTTTCTTACTCTGTGTAGCTGGGTGATGGGCCCCTAGAGTCCTCTGCCTTTTCTGACTACTTCTTTTGCTATTCTCCTTCTATTTATAGTGTCTTCCAGCCCTCCCTATTTCTCTTTCTTGCCTCACTATTGGCCATTCAGCTCTTTATTAGGCCAGCAGGTATTTTAGATAGGCAAGTAACCCAGTTTCACAGAGTTAAACAAAAGCAGCATGAACAAAAGCAACACATCTTTACATCATTAAACAAATGTTCTACAGCATAAACAAAAGTAACACACCTTAAAATGATATTCCACAGCATCTCTATTTTAACTGTGAGACAAAATAAGCCTTTTCTTTATTAGGTCGCTTTGCCAGATACTTTTTATCACATCAGTGAGAGAAGTACCCAATATACAATATACTGGGTTTTAGTCCTGCTTGGTAGGAGGCTAATTTTTTGTTCTCAAGGGAGCTGAGTAACTACTAGGGGAATAGCTTAAAGGAGTAGGGATTAGTAATGGAA
The DNA here is from genome assembly GCA_004025045.1 of Sigmodon hispidus. Taxonomy (NCBI): domain Eukaryota; kingdom Metazoa; phylum Chordata; class Mammalia; order Rodentia; family Cricetidae; genus Sigmodon; species Sigmodon hispidus. The sequence goes on along the minus strand of PVIH01010148.1, from coordinate 65,955 downwards.
ACATGCTTTCTTATAGAATACAAAGCATGTTTCCCTGCTGTCGGGAATGGAAATGGAATTGGACATAGGTTTGACAATATATCTCTTTTAGCTCCCTCCCACCATTTATTTTAACATTTGAGGTCCTCAGTGTGCCAGCAGGACCCCATTTATATTTTAAGTTTCTCTTTGTATTTGTGTTCTGTCTCCGCAGAGGAAGATGTGCAGCTCTCTCTCTCTCTCTCTCTCTCTCTCTCTCTCTCTCTCTCTCTCTGTGTATGTGTGTTGGGAGTGTTATGGAATGTCTATTGCTTTCAGTCTAATATGCGCTTTATATTTTTTCTGTGTTATAGCAGATGTTAAAACATATAAAACTGAAATATGAAGAGACAGAATAATTAAGCAGGGTAAAAACATCTGGATTTATTGACCTCTATACTTATGAGCCTTATAAATTTTAAATAATTCAATCATTCAAACACTAAGAAATATGAATTATAGATTATCTGAAAAGAAAAAGTAAAATGTCATCACTCAACCTTTATACTAAATTATTTGAAAAATAAGTCAAGGGATTACGTGTAAATTATGAAATAATGATTTGATCACAAGGTACCATTTTTTCTCCTATATTCTTAGAGGAATATTTTTTTTTTTTTAGTTTGACTTTAAACCCAAAAGCCATAGTTGAATAATTTCCCCCTGCCAATGGTGCTAGGACCCAGGGTCTCCTTTATGGTCTTAGGCAGTGCTCTGTGGCACTGAGCTATTCCACCACCCTGAGCTACCGATGAATTTTAAGTGAGAAAAACATTGCTGAACTTCTTTTATCATAGCAGAAAAGCAGAAAGATACTTACAGTTGATGCTCGTCACCCTGAGTGGATAGAGAGGGTGCTGGGCAGGGGTAGGAGACAAGCATGCTTCATGTCTTCACTGCTGCTGCAGCAAATTGCCCTGTGTGGGAGCTTTGCAGCATATGTCAGCATTTCCCATGTCCTTTGATTTAGCAGTTCTGCCTGCAAGAATTTATTTTTTAGTCATATTCCCATACATTTGAAAAGACCAATGTACAAAATATTTTAACAGTCCTTGCTTGTATTTGGAAATAAATAAAATAAAATAAGAATAACTCTTGTAGTCTTAAGAGGTGGCTGGTTAAATTGGTTGTGGTTCAGAGGTACAGCCATTTCTTTGCAGCCTTAAAAACAAATACCAGGTCACCTGAACTATTACAGAGTATCTGTAGATGGACTTAAGGAAAAAGCAGGAAGCAGAAGAATGTTCATGATATGCTATGCTAAAAATGTTATCCTGGTATGAGGGATTGATCTAAGGGTCTTGCTGTGGGATAATGCTCTTGTACACTGTAAAGATTTATGACATGAATTTGTTAGTAAAACTATGATTAGCTGACCAGTAGCTAGGCAGGAAGTATAGGCAGGGTGACCAGACTAGGAGAATTCTGGGAAGAGGAAGAACAGAGTCAGGAGTCACTTGATTCAGAGAAAGCAAGATGAGACTGATTTTTTGAGAAAAGGTATCCAGCCACTTAACTAAACATAGATAAGAATCATGGGTTAATTTAAATGTAAGAGCTAGTTAGTAATAGTCTGAGCTACCAGCTGAGCTTTTATAAGTTATATTAAGTATCTCAGTTGATTATTTGGGAAGTGGCTGTCAGGTATTTGGGAATTGCTGATGACACAGAAGCTATTGCCTATAAGGCCTTCTATGTGTCCTGCCCAGTATGCTACTGCGTGTATGGAGGGGGAGGAAAGGTGACTTTCTATATGTATAACTGCCTCAGTATATGGATTGAGTTTAAGGGTATGGGTGAACTGGAACATTGGATACCTGGCAGATTTGCTATAGGGAAAACGCAGAAGATCCTTAAATAGTGTAACTTTTACCCTTTGAGCTTCTTTTCCCCTTAAGAAAAGAGAGATAGTAAAACATTCTTAGAGTTTAAAAATATTTTCAGGTTTTGCACAAGGGTGAGGCATGCATGAGATTATTCCAGAGGGCAGAGCTTTTATATTCTTTTTCCTTGTTCCATGACTGCTTCTAAGAGATTGTGTTAATAGCTGTCTTTTATTCTAGGCACTCTGTAATGGAGTGTAATAGGCACTCAGATTAGGTTGCTGAGGCCCACTGAGGCCAAACAACTCATCCAGCTCCCAGTCTGTATTGCAGACTCACCTCTCTGTAGACAGCGGATCACCAACCAAGTTGGCAGATGAGTAGTCATGCATGATTCTTATAGGGAAGTTATTTCCTTCACTACATAACATAATGAAAGGAGTCCCTCAACCTTTTTTTCTTTTTCCTTTTAGATTTATCCAAGCATTTAGTCCAGAACTATAGTGATGTGGAAGAACTTATGGATGCAGGGAATATCAACCGTACCACTGCAGCGACAGGGATGAATGACGTCAGTAGCAGGTCTCACGCCATCTTCACCATCAAGTTCACTCAGGTAAAGGCAGCCATGGGGCAGAGGCTCGCCCTTAGGCAGGCCTTTCCTTGCTGATTAGCACCAGCTGAGCTCTGATCCTTGTTAAACCTGGAGCAGCAGCAAGCAAAGGTGATTGTCACTTCCTTGTTAATTAGAGTTGAACATGTGCTGTGTGTTCAGCCTTTCTGCATTCACAGTGATTTAGAAGTCCTGATGAAGATCCTTAGAAATATTTAGCAGGCTTCCACCTTGTTCTAGGCATAAGGAAAATTTGCTCTGTGCCTAATTAAGCAAAAGTTTTCATTGTTGTAAGCACAGTGGGAGATAATGGATTTTGAATCAGAGCAGCTGGAGGCCAAGGTGAGAAAAGGGTGCAGTACATTATCGCTCCATGTGCTCTGGGGATGTTGGTTTTGATTAGAGCAGTGCTAGAGGACGGTGGGCCCACTCAGAGGCACCAATATACAAATTCGTTATGATCAGGCAGTGGACAGTGTCTTTAAGGTGGCTGGGAGTGGCTGAAGGGAAGTAGTCCCTTACCAAAGTCATATGGCTTTCTTCCTGGATTGTCTGTACACATTGACATTAAACACAGCAGAAACAACAGCCAGGAAGCCCTTTACTAATTTGAGGATCAGAGGGCAGGAAAATGAGTTGACTCTCCAAGGCCAGTTAGAAGAGCTCTCTGGGTAATTTCCTGCTAGATCTTCAGTTAGAGCCCACTTTGCATTATAATAGCTTACTGGCTTTTTTTTTTTTTTTTTTTTCTTCAGTTTTCTGGTGGATGCTTAATTAGTATGTATATGTAGCTGACTGTAATTTCTAAAAAGTTTAAATGTCCGTCAAAATCTATTTTTCATTTGTTTCATTTGGCTAAAAATACAAAACATAGATTAAAGGTCTTTGGAAATAGAAAGTTCTGGTAGGATTCAGACCAAGAGAATTTACATCTTAATATTTTACATCTTTAAAGATGTGGTATGTTTTATTAAACAGTATCAAATGATATTTTTATATAACTGTCTATCTGTCGTGTTCTGAAGAGCCTTTGTGTCTGGAATGCTGGAGCTTCCAGAAGAATGAAGCTATCTACTTGTTATTTAGTTTTGTTTTCCAGTTTCCCTGAGGGGCTGGTTTTATATTGTTTTGGTCTCCAGTCTTGTGAGGGTCATTGTCAAGAGGGACAGTGAATTGCTAAATGGACTGGTTCTTCAGAAAGCATGAGAGTCACATATGGTAAAGTATATCACAAATCACAGGCAACTGATAAAGAAGGATGTATTTTATTAGGGGGCTCTCAGGGGAGACTCACTGATGCAAGAGATTAAAGAGTTGTGCAATCCTGGAAGGCTGGACTGGTCCACATGACTGAAGCTCAGTAGGTCAGGTTCTCAATCTAAGAACAATCAGGAAAGAGAGAAGAGGTTTCTGCTTACGTGTACCCCGATCTTAAGCTGCTCTTCAGCCATGCTCCTAATTCTGTAGCTTCAAAGGTCATAGGTGAATCTCATATTTACACTGGTCAAGAGGCCAGGCCTTGAGGTCAAGGTGATGGTACTTACTCTTCACTACAGTAGAGTACTGTTGTATCAGGTTTAATTTGGGCAGTACTCATAATCACCATGATAGCTAATAAAATAACAAAATGGACACCAGAAGTCTACTTGAGAGATCTCTGCTGGAGTGGAAGGTGATGGGGATTTGGTCTTGAGAAGCATGAAACTCTTTGTCTTCTTCAGTGTCATGTTTCTCCACAGGCAAAATTTGATGCTGAAATGCCATGTGAAACTGTGAGCAAGATCCACCTCGTCGATCTTGCTGGAAGTGAGCGTGCAGATGCCACTGGTGCCACTGGGGTCAGGCTCAAGGAAGGGGGCAATATAAATAAGTCCCTCGTGACTCTGGGAAATGTCATTTCTGCCTTAGGTAGGCTTGAGATCACCTCCTGCCCTTTTTTGTCTGGGTACTGTGTTAGCTCGGAACACGCCTGCTGGATGTTTGTCTCACAAACCCAGGCAGTGTGCTCAGGTCCCTTAGAGCTAAATTAGAGACAGCAGAGGCTTTGGAATGATCTCCTGTTTCTTTTTTTCCTGCAGCTGATTTATCTCAGGATGCAGCCAACCCTCTTGTGAAGAAGAAGCAAGTTTTTGTGCCTTACAGGGATTCTGTTTTGACTTGGCTGTTGAAAGACAGCCTTGGAGGAAACTCTAAAACTATCATGATTGCCAGTAAGCATTTAAATTATATCTCTGAGCATCAGTATTTCCTGTGAAGTAAGTGTAAATATTTAAGTTGAGAGTGTCTCACTAGGATGCAGCATCTTTTATATCTTAAAGAAAGAAATGTTACTTCCTGTCTTGAAAATCACCTATTGTAACACATCTGTAGTTTGGAATTTGCAGTTCTCTAGACTTGGGCATCATGGAGGCTACAGTGGCAGGCAGACATGCTCATCAGCTTCTCTGCTTGAAGTACAAGGCAGACACTTTGAACTTCACTAGCTCCTAGGAGAATCCTTTATAGAGAATAAATAAACAACCCAATTTTTTTTCCCACTTAACACATGCAGAATTTAAAATTGAAAAGAAAAACCAAGGAGTTAAACACAATGGGAATAGTATTTTACTTTCATTTTTACAATTAACCAATTAAGAAAAAGAAGAAGGATTAAGAATGTAGAACAGGAGATTTCCTAAGGGGAACTCAGGACTTGTTACCTCTCAGGTTTATTTCCCTCTGTCTCTTTTTCCTTCCCCCTTTTCTCTCCTCAGTCAACCTTACAGCCTTTGCCCTGCAGTTATGAGTGGCCGCATCAAGGGAACCAACCGAGTATCCACCCTAGTCTTAAAGAGCAGTGGAAGTGGCAGCGGACTGTAGTGTAGAAGTAACCAAAAGGACTTAAGTAGTCTACTGACTTTTGAAAAATTGGTGTTTTTCAAACCCAATTTTTCTAGGCTTTTACACATAATGGATTTTATCAGAAATGTATAAGTATTTTAAGTCCTGCTCAATAGAGAAGTACAATCCTGAAATTTCGTGTTATCAACTGAGAAAACCCCTTCCCTGTGTCAGGTGTCTCATAACCTATCTTGAAGTTGTCCTAAGTGGCTGATTATAGATCTGAGAGAAGCAAAACGATACTTAATTTGATATAGCGAGCACCCTTTCCTATAAACCTTAGATAATTTTTTAATATTCATTACTGTGGCAATGAATATTTAGTCTTTCCTGTGACCTGGGGTTTATCTGACTTTTAAATTACAAACCAACTTTGTGTTAAATGAAACATGGAGTGCTAGATGAATTATTTTTTGTATTCATTCTTTACAGCCATTTCACCTGCTGATGTCAATTATGGAGAAACTCTAAGTACCCTTCGCTATGCAAATAGAGCCAAAAACATCATCAACAAGCCTACCATTAATGAGGATGCCAACGTCAAACTCATCCGTGAGCTGCGAGCTGAAATAGCCAGGCTGAAAACCCTGCTCGCTCAAGGGAATCAGGTTGCGTTTTTCTGAGATTTATAGATAATTTTCTTTGAGTAATGGCATCTATTTTTAGATCTTAATGAGACAATTATCGTGTGGTATTGATTTGAGTAAATAAGTGCTAAGTAAAGCTTCAGATGAGCTAGCCAGTCTCTATATCAGCTTCCTTTTGGCCTTTGCATTCCTTATGCATTCTAGATATATGATTTTATCCATTAAGCCTTAAATGATTAACCATCTAATAGTTATCAATTATGGATGGAAACTCAGCATGCAATAGGATTAGTGGCACAATCTGCATTAGTAAAAAGAAATTTAGATGCTTAAAGTGATATTTAAAATTCTTCTCATGCATTTTATGAGTATAAATATATTTTAACAGAGGGGATGTGTTTGAACACCTTTTTGAGTCTTGTTTTCCCTTTAGCCATGCCATAAGTGGTTGTGGTGACTCAGTGGTGCCTCTGATATGACTGTGGCCTGGATGTGATGCTGTTTTCTGGGGCCTTTCATGGTTATTGAGATGCCCTCTCTTTAGGATCTTCTGCATTCCAGAGAAGCTGTGTCCTTTTGTTTTTCTCAGCCTGAGCATGTTTCTGCAGGGTTATGCTTTGTGAGAACTATGGGAGCTAAGTTCCAGATGGCTCAGGCGCTAATGTGAAGAAAAGCCACTCTTGAAAGGAAATCAGAGATAGTGTTTTAAAATCTTGCTGTTAGAAATAAAATGAAGATACATTTATTTCATGTGTTCTTAGGCCATTGTGTGGACACTACAAGTGTATCATTAAACAACCCCATTTCTATAAATGGGAAGTGCCCAACACTTTCCCTGTAAGAATATACTGTATTTCACATTCTTGATAGCCCATAAATGGTTTGAACTGTAGAAATACTGTCAAAATGAAATCTCAGTTTCTTGTGTTCTGAAGTCTTCCTGGTAGTCCTTTCCTACAAGATGACAGACTGCAGTCAAACTAGGCTCGTTCATTGTACTTAATATCTGTGTACATATTTCTGTTTGTGATATGAGACCTTTGATGTGAAAGGGAGTTGTCAGCAGAATGTGATATCAGGAACCACAATACTTGTTTCTATTTATACACTGCTATTACAATCTTTTATCTGTGTTTTGGAAACATTATTTGTCTAAAGCAAGCTTTTTAAATGATTAATATATGTTAATGTATTCAGAGAATTTTTACAGAATTATGTATGTACAGAAAAATTGTATTATATATTTATGGTTGCATGGATTTGGAAGCTCAAGTCACCTAGTCTTCCTGTACTCATGTTGAGAATAGAGCTTCACCAAGTCGTAGGAGCCTCTCTTAGTGCTCCAGCCAGGACCCACCCACCTATCTTCTTAAGGAGACCTACCTTCTGGATGATTTGAGGCAGAGCTTTTGGTTTCATTTGCTTTTGGTCTTTATATCCATATGGAATCTTATCGTATCTATTATTTAGATCCAGTGTGTTTATGGGGTTCATTCATATTGTTGCATGTTGATGAGGACCCACTTCCTCTCATTTCTGTTTGTATTACATTACACAAGCATTTCCTAGTTCAACTGTTTGTCAGTTTTTGATTTACTTTTTGGAGGTTTCTTACTTGGGATTATTATGTTTGTTGTGGATCTTTAAATACCTTTTAGTACACATATGGAAATATTTCTATGGGGCTTATGCCTAAGAAGACTTGAAGGTCAGAGATGTATATATCAGGAAGTGCTGTCAGATTTTAAAATATTTATGCCATTCTCTTTCCCTATCAACACTTGCCAGTGCCAGTTTAGTCTTTGCAGATCTTTGCCCACACTCGGTGCTATCTACTTGTCATTAACCATTTTGATAGATATGAATCACTAAATGGTTTTACTTTTTATTTTTCACACAATTAATGAAGTTGACCTCTAGGTGCATTTTCTTATCAAGCACTTTGTTGCATTTCCAGATATTTCCACTTTTAATTTTATAGAAAGAAAATATTTCAATTCCCTAATCTTTCACAAAGGTATCTTGAAAAGAGTAAATTAATAAAAATAGAAATGAAATGACCAATGATAGTTAAGAAGCAGAGAAAACAGGGCAAAAAGGTGGAAGTGTAATGGACTCCTCATTTTTATAGCCAGACCTGATGTTAGAATAATAACTTTGTACAAGCTTTCAGGAGAGATGTGTATGAAGCAAGAGCCCAAAGGAAAGCTTAGGTAGATGGTGCTTGCAGGAATAAGCGGAGTCCTGTCAGTTAACTCATAGATGAGGAGAGTGATGTAGAAAGTAATACATTTAGCTCTAGAGAAGATTACTTTGCCATGACATAAAGTGCAGTTCACAATTAAAATCAGACAGGACATCAACTTTTATGAAGGAACATACAAAACAGTTGGAAATAAAGGAGACAGAGCTGCACATAATTTTCAGAGAATGCTCTCATTCTGTGAGAGTGCAGGCAGGATTGAGTGGGGATACAGCAGGTGCACATAACTTCATGAGTCTCTACTGTAATAAATGCAGTTAGGACTAGGAAGGAGGCTGAAGCTCAGACAACTTAGCACCACTTTTCTTATTACAACAAGAACACTGCAAACAAAAGCATCACAACCTAACAGGAACAAGAAAATGTAGTGTGAGCACAGGTTGTAGACAAAATAGTTTCAGATTGCTTCCTCAATATGTGAAAGATGTTCAATACCATGAATACCATTGACTACACAGCATCTTAGCAAGAGTGGTAGGCTTTAGTGTAACATTCATATCTGTAAACCTGATAAAAGTGGCACGGCAGCTGTATAACCAGGCAACACTTCTAATAATAAGAATAATCCCCTAATTGATGCATTTAATTCAGGTTAAGATGGACAATATATAAACTGAAGGTGACAGCTGAGAAGCTATATCTTTGGGTCCCCTGAAGCAAGGGACTCTTATAACTGGACATGTCCCTCAGAAGGCAAAGGTATGCCCTAGTATTTTCCCTGGACTTTAACTGCTGTGGCCTATGAATTTCTAAACCAAAGTGGGCTGCATACATGTCCATGTGAATTTCCACCTTGCAATTGGATAGCTGAAGGAGCACTCTAGATACTGTTACCAGGTTCCAGCCTAGTTCTACACTTGTGCTTCCCCACTGAGCAGCTTTGTCTTCTGTTGATCAGAGACCCAGTGTGGTCCACAGTCATCCTGGTAGCTGTTTAGTTGAACTACAAAGACTTAAGAAAAGAGATAGAAATAAAAGCCATGCTGGTACTGTAGTGAAGAATCACATGAGGGCTAAGGAATTGCTCTCTAGGAAATTTAGTCTGTTGATATGGTCATGTATGCTATAGGCAGTTGGTACAAGGATAGTTACTGTAGCATTGCTGGTAAAGAAAATGCTTAGAAAAACCTACATTTACATCATTTAGGAAATCACCAACAGCAACTACACGATATCCATGCCATAAATACCACACAATAAAAATAAAGTAATTAAAAATAAAGTAAAAGTGCTTATATTGTTTAAGTATAAATAATATATTCCTATCATATTGTTTTTTAAAGCAATAAGTATAATTGGCTTATGCCATTTTCTCTTTTGATAACATAACAAAAACATGGTTTTATTAAGTTGAGAAATAATGCTTGCCTGTGCTGGACTCTGTTCCTGTGACATCTCTGGCAGCAAGAACAACAGACAGAATAGGGTGCTTATGCTCCTGCCACTCAGACCCAGGCTTAATTATTAGATATGCAACCAAAACCTCAGGCTGTGCATGTGTCCTAGGTTCTCACCTGATTTTGGTGTTTATGACCTCAGATTTTACCCTTCTGCAGCACGGATAAAAAAATAAACATAAATTGTAGCATAGCTAGAACGTATACTGGATGCCACCAGCAATGCAAACAAGTGAATTTTGTTTGTGTATTTTAGTGTGGATGAACTATTAAAAGCAAGACTTGGGTGTTTTACTTTTTGAACTTTGTCGTTTCTGTACATTAGACAAACAAATTCTGAGAACTGGGGATTGAAATGTGTTTGACTTGAGTGAAATGCTGCTTCCATGGCTTTTCTGTTGCTGATTATATTGCAGATGTAGGTTTACTGTGATGTCATGATTTTGGTATTAGGATATGTATTCCATGAATTAGAGACTTAATGGTAAATAATACTTTGGGGGAATGTATGAGAAATTACTTTTTATAAACATTTAATTTTTTTGTGAAACTGTTTTGGTAATTTAGAGGAATCCTAGAAGTGTGCATCATTTCTGTTTAATAACTGCTGATGTCTTTATGATTTAAATTGTAGATTGCCCTCTTGGACTCCCCTACAGCCTTAAGTATGGAAGAAAAACTTCACCAGAATGAAGCAAGAGTAAGTGATGCCTTGAGTTATTATTGTTTCTTAATTTCAACCTATGCATTTTAAGTCCATGTTCATTACAACTTGAGGCTGTCATCAGGCTCTTACCACCATGTGTAACACTTGTGTTTCCTTATTGGTTGGGGCACATTTTCATTACATTTATCTCTAACCTCAACCCTATGGCCATGGTCTGGTTTTTGTGTTTGAGACAGAATATCACTATGTGGTATTAGCTGCACTTGAACTCATAGTACTTCAATCACATCCTGCTAGGTTTAGAGGCATGCACTACCATACTTGGTCCATGATACTTCTTAGCTTTTTATGTATTGCCTTTCTGTCCACATGTACATACATAGGCTTTGAGGGATACTTAATGACTTGCTACAGTTAGGGTCACAGGCAGGCCTCCTGACAGAGAGTGGGACCACCCAAGCAGGCAGAGTCCTTGACAAGAGGCTCCAGTTAATATTCAGAAGACCACATGGGTCCTCATAACTTAGTGCTAAGTGATGTTTGTCTTCCTGGAGCTCTTGACTTTGCAGTGGGATATTCAGCATTCTGGACTGCCTGTATTCTGGGTCAGGAACTAATTAAAAGACAGGAAGGGAATAGCAGTGAGGGACCAGAACCTCAGATGGTCTGTAGGGGTGGGGAATGACAGAAGGCTGACATCCAGGCTTGCATTTCTTTTTTTAAAACCTTGTGGCTGATTTGGTTCTATCATGTTAATTTTTTAATGCCCTCTGGGAAAAGAGAAGCAGACAATGTGAACAGATTAGGACTCCATATTTTTTCTGGTGCTAAGGGATTAAAATAGCCCTAGAGGAAAACAAATGGTCTGATGGTAAAAACTGAAGAATGCCACTGTGGAAGATTCAAGTTGAGTTGTAGTTATAGAATTGTCCATAATTGCTAGGGTAATTGTGTTGGCTAATAGCTGATAATAGTGTCAGTAAAGGCATTCATTTCTTATTTCTCATTTTTCTTATGAAATTTTATATTTTACTGCTCCAAATACAGAGTACAATGGAATGTTTGGGTGTGGTTGTTTATCGAGAACAGGTTTCAGGAATATTCAGCAAGTCAACAGAAACCAATAAATGTCTTAATTAGACTGCATTCCTCATGCTGTGAAGGAGATGACTGCCCATCTTATCCATAATATGCTCTAAGGGTTGCTTCTTTTTACTGACCTTCTTAATTGCTTGCCACCTGTTGTACTCTTCAGTCACATTGTCAGATGGAACATGTACTCAGTTTGTTTAATGCTTTTTAAGGGAGATTATTACATTTAAGCATGATGATAAATCCAAGGAGTACTCAAAACTTTTTGAAAACTCAGATCATATATGAAAAGGAATGGGTTATTATTCCTTCTTATTGAAAAAAAATTTCATGTAAGATATGCTGATCATGCTTCCTCACAGATCTTCTGTTCTTCCTTATCCACCAACTCCACACCCTTTTTCTCTTTAGAAAACAAACAGGCAAAAACCAAACAAACAAAAAAGCAAACAAAATGACAAACGTGCACACACAAACACACACACAAAATTTATTTATACAGAAATAAAAATAAGAAACCATAATATATAAGCAAATGACAAATAAGACAAAAATGCCTAAACAAAGCTGTAAGAGATAAAAAGTCTAAAGTACCAATGAGTTTGTTTTGTGTTGGCCATCTACTGCTGGACATGGGGCCTGGCCTTAATTGTGGTTGATATACTCAGGGAGACTCTGTCAGACAATACTGAATTTTCTTTTACAAGTAGGTGTCAATTGCAGATAACTTCTTGGCTAGGGATAGGATCACATGCCTATTTCCCCTTCTCCACAATGTGATTCTGTTCAGGCTTGAACCTGAGCAGGCCCTATGCCTACTGCCATGGTGTCTGGGAATTCATATGTGTATTAGTACTGTTTATTTGGAAGATTCCGTTTCCTTGGTGTCCTCCATCCCCTCTGGCTCTTAAAAAATCTTAACACCTCCTTTTCTAATTGTTCTTAACCCTTAATGAAGACATCCCATTTATGACTATTTCAGAATCATTTATTCTCTGCACATCGTCTAGGTGTGGGTCTATGCTATTGATTGGCTCACCTTTCTTCAGTAAGGACATATGTGGTAGTGTAAGGCACATCCATTTCCTGAATGTTTTCTCTTCTTAGATACATTGCCAATAAAAGTCTCTTCATTGGTCATAAACTAGAAAATTCAACATGCTACTCTTTTTCCCCCAGAGAGGAAAGATATCAAAATATCACATTTGAACGATTTTGAGAACAAAACACTCCAATAGCCACGCTGTCTCCTCTGAAGGGTTCTTGGGTATGAAAGGTTTCTGACTTCCCACAACCTTATCAAAGCATGGAGGCAGGAAGAAGTGATGGGGTGCTTCTTCACTCCTTCCTGCTTTGTTCACAAAGAAGATAGACTTCAGTGCAAATAACTAGCAAAAGAAGAAACATTACATGGAGCCCCATGGTTGTCTGGGGTAACTTCAGTAAGTGAATGACCACTTATTGTAAGTCAGGTAGGTTTGTGTTCTACCTGGGTTGGTGATCCCCATAGATTCCCCACTTCCTTGTCAGCAGCACACTTTGTTTGGTCAAGATTTCTATGCTTCAAGGCACATGGAGTATATAGCAGGTTCCTTACATGGTGAGGTCTTAGGGAGACTGTTTCTGTTGTGGGAATTGAGAGACAGTCAGGAGACAGAAACAGTGACCCCTGAGAGGTTAGCTGTCCCTTCCTGGACCAATCTTTTAGTTCTACCTGTTTTCTGTAGTGTGATATTTCTGGCCCAGCCTTTCCGGCCTAGCCCAGAGGTTTGGAACCACTCTTAGCCCTTCTGCCACTTAGCCCCAAATAATCACACAAAATCTTATATTAATTTCATACTGATTGAACTATGGCCTAGGCATATTGCTAGCTAGCTCTCTCATCTTAACCCAGTTCGTTTCTATTAATCTGTTTAGCCATGTGGCTTGGTACTTTTTCTCAGAGCAGCATTTCAACTTCTTTCCTCTGTATTTGCTGGTGTCTCTGCTCTGCTCTTCCTGCTTTCAGAGTTTTCTTAGTATGGTAGGCCCGTGCACATTTCCTGTCTGCCTTCTGCCAGTCAGCATTTTTATTAAACCAGTAGGAGGAACAAATATTTACAATATACCAGAACATAATCCCACTATAGTCTTCTTTTCCACAGAGCATATTTTTCATTCAGTTTCTTCTGGTCGAATCAAGATGAAAACTTGATTAGCGTTGAGAACCACTCACCAACTCTGTGCATTCAGGTGTCAGGCCTTTTCCTTATCTGAGGTACAGTACACTGAAAATAAACTGATTTTTATCAATAGAATTTTGCTGTGTCTAAAAGAATCAAATAAAGAAGCATCTTTTCCCCCTTTGCCCAGAGGTAGAATGCTATTTATAAACCCCATTAATTAGCTCTAGAAGCATTATCTCCAAAAAGAAAACTGCAGCATTCAAGGTGATTTAATCACCAGGTCCAATTAGAAAAGAAAGTAAATGGCTGTTTTTTAAACTATGGCCAGGAAAATCAAACACACTTAATGTGGGATTGCCATTCTTGGAGTTATAAGTGGTCAAAATCCAAAGAAGCAGTCCACCATGGGAAAGAGGTCATAAAGCTATAAAAAAACTTGACATGTTTCCATCTCTTTCCTTGTTGCAATATAGGTTGTTGATGAGACCTGCTATTTAGTTTATATTTGGTGATTGTTCTTTCAAGGAATAGAACTGGCTACACACAGACACACAGACACACACATGCACACACACATGTACACACATACACACACAAACACATACATGCACACATGTGTACACACACACACACACACACATATACACACATAAACACACTTTCAGTTCATCTTTCCATAGGGCCTATACATTTAGAAACTCTTCTAGATAAATAGGTTTATTTTTAATAAAATTATTATATATTTGTTTTTGTTTCTAGGTTCAAGAATTGACCAAGGAATGGACTAACAAGTGGAATGAAACCCAAAATATTTTGAAAGTAAGGACTGTGAAAAGTGTCTTAATCATAAGTAGGTAACTTTCTCTATCCTCTGAAATATAGTGGTTACATGCTGTACTTAAGGTAAGATCAGTGAAGCTGATTGGGACTTGTGGCCTGAGAGCTTGTGTTGGTTTCTGAGGTTGTGGGTGCTGGCAGGTACACATCCCAGCTGGGAGCTGCAGCCTGCAGAGGGCGCTGTGATAGTCCACAGTGGGTTCTTACTGGTTGCAGTTTCTTCATTTTGGGCTCAGTAGGTTTAAAATCCTATTATTCAAGGGCATACACGTTGTGTTTCTAATTTTGTTAAGGTCAACATAAAATCAATACATTTAGAACAAAATGGTTTTCATGACAACATTATAGAATACACTTGCATAGCATGATTAGGTTACAAGAATTTCTAAATTACTCATTTTTCATCCAATTCTCCAAATCTCTATGGCTAGATGATGGTTGTATGTATTTCTGCCAACACTCACTATGAAGGGGCACCTATACTTTTGGTCTCCATTTTTCATGCTCTATGCTGCAAACTAGGAGTTTCCATGTTCTTATTTTGGTTTACTTAGGTGGTAAAAGGCCCATACTGTACCAGGTTTGGAGTTTAGTTTGAACTTTGTGCTTTGATGGCATCCAGTTGCTTCTGAGTTCTAGTGAAGTGCCCTAAGGATAAAAAGGAATCTCCATGTAATGTTGGTTGGCCAAGCTCAACAGGGCTCAACTAAATGTGTCAGCAGTGTATGAAGTTGGATCTCCTATATGTGAGTGACATGCTTGGTTAACAGTTTGTGAGGGCAGACTTAAAGGACTGAATTAGCCACCGAGTCCTCATCTGACAACAGTGTTACAGAGCCAGTGTCGGTCAGCAAGATACTGTGTCCACTTCTATTTATGCCAGCGAGGTTGCCTGCCCCAATCCAGGGTTATGAAGACACCTTGAGTTGGAGGCAGTAGTCAGCTTCCATGTAGGTATAAATGAGTTGATGTTCCTGGGCACTTTCTTTTCAGGAGCACTAATGATATTGTTAGGTGAGGGCTTTGGCTTTCAGATTTCCTTCTGCCTCCTGTTCCCAAGGAGAAAGGCATGCTATTTTAATGTACCATGCTTTTGTAATGTTTTTTTTTGTTGTTGTTGTTGTTGTTTGGAATTTATTTATTCACTCATTTATTTTGGTAGTTCTCTGGATTTAACCTAGAGTTTTAGACATGCTAGGCCAATGCTGAGCTACGCCATGGCCTTCCTCTGTCAAGAGACAGCGGTGCAGGGAGCTGAGCAGAGGTTTTATTCACATCTCAGAATAATCATGTTAGAATAAGCACTGCCAGGTGGTGCATGTATTTGTTTCTGAAGTTTAAACACCTCTGAGTGGAACTATAGCAGCCTCTAAAGGCTAAGCCCTTTGACCTTCCATGACATGATGTATGGTCTAACTATCTTTGCAAAAATGCAGAATTAATGTGTGCCTCATTTATCGAGCAAGAGAAATTATGTCTAGTGAACACTCTGAAAGTTATTAGCAGAAGTAGCACCTGATAGGACCAGAGGCACAGAAGCAATAAGTTATGACTTAAAATTATCTCCTGCTACTGCTGCTGCACAATCTTCCCCCTGAACAGAGAGAGAGAGAGAAAGAGAGAGGGGGAGGGAGGGAGGGAGGGAGGGAGGTATTGGTATTGCTACTGGGTAATACGCTAGGACCTTGCATGATCAAGGTTGCCTCCGAGTGATACCCCTATACTGTAACTCATTTTTTGCTGGATTTTTTGACCTTTCTGCAACAATAGTGAAACCTATAAAATTTTTCATAACAACCCTACCTCTACCCAAGTGATTCTGAGCTTTGAAGCCAAATCCTTTCTGATTGTCATTCCATTTTACATTCTGCTAATTATCTTCATTTTTCATGACTTTTCAAATTAGGAGAATGTGTGTTATTAAAGGTTATGAGAAAGGCAGGAACATTTTCCTTTCTTCCCCTTCTTGTTTCTACTTTGGGTCTGCACCCATCCTTTGGCTTCACTGGGGGCTTTAAGGGTTCTCTCACCTATTTTCGGAATACACTGCCTGTGGGCTGGGGTAGAGAGCATTAATTACTCAGATGCTTATTTTGAAAATCTTCTATGGGAATTGGTTGCTATCATTCCTCAGATATGTACATGTCCCTTTGTGGTTTTCAGTGATCCTCTTCTCCATTCCTACAGTGTGTTCCGTAAGTTGACTGGTTGTATATGAAGCCACCCCTGCATATAGTGCTGCATGCTTCTCTTCCTTTTCCAGATGTGAGACTTCAGTCAAATTATCAGTGCACATCATGGGGAGCGTGTTCAGGAATATAGACCTCTGCCCTCTCATATAGAGACGAGCATTAAAGTCAGTGTTGGATGTTGGTCCTTTGAATATTGAACTTCTCTGCATCTCACCATATTCTGAACTCTTGAATACTCAGAAGCAAGGGACAGTTTTGTTCCCTTCTTTCTGTATCCAGCCTGTGGGAATAGTGAAATCTGAGGTCTGGTTGCCTGACATTAGAAGGACAATTGACAGTCCTCAGATACATGTAGTATGTGCTAATCAAAGCTGCTGACTTTTTTTTTTTTTAAGCAGAACTGACAGCATCATGGCCACAGTATCTGGTGCCTTAAGCTTTGATCTGTTAACTCAAAACTTGTACTCAGTTCCCTTTCTCTTAATGGGTTGTGACACTTACTTCCAAATGCTGTAGTTTCCAGCTTTGAATCTGTGGTTGATGCCAGCTAATTCTCTTTGTCCAAGGTAGAAGGATAACAGATGATGACATGTTCATATTCACTTTGCTAAAGTAATTGATTTTAGAGTGTGTGTTTGTCTTTTCTCAATCTTCCGGATGCTGATAGTTTTTATTGCAATTCCACATATTATGGTGACCCCCAACCATAAAATTATGTAGTTGCTGCTTCATAACTGTAATTTTTCTTTGTTATGAATTATAATGTTAATATCTGACATACAGGATATCTTATATGGCTCCTATGGGGAAATGACCCACGGGTGGAGAATCACTGTTCTAGGCACATCTTAAGCAGGCAGTATGGGGCAGTTGTGTGACTGTGCTCTGTATACCCTTTCTTGCTCCTCAAGTTGTCTTCTCATTTTTATTATTCTTCATTTCCTAAACTGAAAACTCCCTTGCTTCACCCTAAAAGGCTTGGGACTTCTGTACAGTTTGATTTGTCCTATTGCAGGTGTGCCCCACCACCCTGGTATATATCTGCACATCCTACTGGAGGCATGCTGGTCCGAGTTTCATGCTGTCTTCCAGCCTTGTCTGCTTTTCTTTCTTAGTCCCCTTTCAGGATCTACTTGATCCTCTGCCCCCACTGTGTTAGTTAGGGTGGATTTTGTTTTCCTCTATGCTTCACAACATTTAATGTGATACAGTATTCTCCATTGTCTGAGTCAGGTAGTGTCTCTGTCCCTGCTTCTATGTCTGTCTTTCTATGCTGATTGACACATGGACAGTTGAGAGCTAGAGTTGGTTGCAAACTATATCTGCTTGTCATTCTGTAAGCCAGCTTCCATGCCTCTGCTACTCACAGAGAGGCATGCAGCGAAAACTTATGGGATTCAGCTAGTATTAAGAAACAAAAACAAAGCCCATTGTATCAGTGTGCTAAGAGAGCCATAACTACACATCACAGTCTGGATGGTATAAACATCAGATTTATTTATTTTTTTCTCACAGTCCTAGAGCCTAGAAACCCAAGATGAAGATCTACCATGGTTGGCCTTTTCTTCTTGGCACATAGATAGCCACCCCTGCTGAGTTCTCATATGACCTTTCCTTTGGTGCCTGTGTCCTTGATCATCCTCTGTGTCCTAGTCAACTTTTCTCATGAGGAAAACAGTTGCTCTTGGTTAAGACCTACCCTAATGACTTTAATTTTATTTAATAACCTCAGCTAACTAATTTCGGTTTATTAAAGTCATGTCTGTACATAGAGCCATCTCCTGAAGATCTAGAACCTATAGCCTCAGATGTGAATATTGGGGCCGCACAGTTTATCCATTATATCCTTGATCTGTACAAATGTAAGGACTTGGTGAGAAACATCACCTCCTGCTGTGTGGACCTCAGTCTCACAGGCTTTCCACTGTGCTTTTCTTCTATTTGAATCTTCGTGAATGACTCTGTAGTTTTGTCTTTGGGAGGAATGTGGCTGGATTCTCTGCATGATAGACCATTCTTAACTCAGACCAGTTAGAACCTGGCCTTTTGAAAGTGATATTGTAGGAATTATTTGGGCACCAGATATTGTAGGAATTATTTATTTGTAATTGATTATATATTGTAGTTAAATGAATTCAGGTTGTATAAAATGAGACTCAGAGTCAAATATCAGGGGAAGGCTAAAATATCAGAGAGAGGAAGCACCACAGTCAATTCTCACCCAGCTGTCTTGCAACTTCCTCAACTTTGCTCCTGGTTGCTTCTGCTAGTCACTTCTGCCTCTGCTGAGTTTCTATAAGCCCTTATATACTCTATCCCATCCAGGTTAGGATTAAAGGCATGTAGCCTTGAACTCACAAAAATATAAGAAGTTCTGTCTCTGGAGTTATGGGATTAAGGGTGGAGTTCACCACTCCTGGCTTTCCCTGTGCTGGGATTAAAGGTGTGTGTGATTGACTCAGCTATTTATTCTTGTATTCAAGGATCAAAAATTTCCTGAGCTGTCTGCCTAGGATTTGACTGTGTGCTGTCTCTGATATTTCAGGATTTATTAAATAGCTAACAGTATTCACATATCACCCTTTGTGTCAAAAATAATAAAAGGAAGTTATAACTAACATAGGAAAAACATATACAATAGGAACAATAATTGCATACAATAATATGCAAACAATAATTACATGAGGAATGTCTAGTTCATTAACAACTGACAAATTCAAAGAAAGTATCTCATTATTCATCTTACTTTGGTGAGTCCAAATGATTGTACCTAATCTACTCTGTATCTAACTTGTATTACTAACTAAAAACTGTATTTCAATGTCTCTTAAACTTTTAACATTGAAGTGAATTTCTTTTCTAAAACTGTCACTAGATAGCTATAACTATTAACTATCTCATCTTCAAATGATGATGATTTCTCAGGGACCCAAGAAGGAAATAATATTAAGCAAATAGCAACTTCTAAAAATGTAAGAAATGAAACAGCAGGCTGCCTGGGCAATCACGTAAAGTTTTTCTGTGTTGTTGAAGCGTCCATCTTCAGCCCACAGGCCTATCATGTCTGACAGACTTCTCTGGGCAGCAGGATATTTTCAGAGTTCTTTCTACCTTGTCTTGGCAAGGTTCGGCAATTCTTTTGTGTATTTCTCCTGCTTGCCCATTTTGAATATCATATTGTCAGCAGTCAAGGTAAGAGTACTTTCTTGTCCAGTGGCTAACTTTTGTCACAAAGAAGGTCAACTCATATGGAGGAGTTTCCTTGATGTCCATAATCTTCTCAAATGGATTGGTGCTGCCAGGAGCAGATGTCCCATTGTCAAAAAAATAATAACCTGTGTTTTTGAAATTTCTTAAATACCATATTCTATGGATCTCTGAAGTACTTGAAAAAGACTTGTCCATCTAAAATATATCTGATCTTGAAAACATATCTAATATGACTGTAAGTTTGATTGTAATGTCTAACTACTAACTTGCATTTCTTTATATCCTAATTAGTTTGTAATAATAACTTTCCTGGATTAGCAATTTGTAAGACATTATTAGATGAACTGTATAATACCTTGAACAAACAGGAATATATCTACAGTGACAAAATTAATCTCAACCTTATATCAATATATATAATTTGTATACAATATACAAAAAATCAAATCCGATATAAAATATCTAAAGATAGTAATTTCCTTTTTTAAAGTAGATTCAATAATCTACCCTTATATGCTATCATATTTGTATCCCTTTTTTTCTTTTCTTCTTTTTTAAAAAATAAGAACCCTAAGTCTAATCTCTCTTGTTTAGCTTTTTGCTAACCATAACCAATAACAATTTTTAACCAATTACCCTAAACAGTGACAATCATCCATAACCTATAGAAAGACCAAAAACCACCCACCACACCTCTTGGGAATTTGGGTATCCTATTCTTAAATTTACATCCTGCTGTCTGAGGGGCATTGGCATCTTTAGGGGGATCCTGAAAAGAAAAGTGTTATTGATTGTCCAGTCCAGAAATGTGTAGCTATATTATTTGTTATCCAGTCTCTGCATAACAAGAAAGTGCACAGCTTGTCTCAGGTCCTGGCAATAGGTTTTTTTTTTTTTTTTTTTTTTTTTTTTTAACAATAAGCATTATGTTTTTTGATCACTCTGGGAAGGAGTTTCTTCTGAGATGACAGGAAAAGCCTGAACTGAATTTGATATGGCGGTTTTGGGCACTTTGGAGGCTTTCAGAGGCTCTTTTGAGGTGTTTTGGGCATTTCCCAAAGGCAGAAGGTTACCTTGTTTGTCCCTTTTGACCAACATTCATTAGTCCAAAGTCTACCTTTTCCATACTTCCTGCATACTCCAGGAGGGAGGGGTGGCCTCCTGGGATTATTTCTAACAAAGGCATTGTTTCTGGGAACACCTTGAGTACAATTTTTTTGTATATGACCTTGTGTTCCACAATTACAGCATTTAACATTCTACCTTTTTTCTTATACCTCTAGAAATGACCTCTCCTACCCAGTTATCATCACCTTCATAAAAGAATCTGCATTAATTGTTTCACGAATCCAATCCTATAAGGGTGCTGACCTTGCTTTTAATGGTCTTATTATTTTTTTGCATTATGTATTA
Source organism: Sigmodon hispidus (assembly GCA_004025045.1). Taxonomy (NCBI): domain Eukaryota; kingdom Metazoa; phylum Chordata; class Mammalia; order Rodentia; family Cricetidae; genus Sigmodon; species Sigmodon hispidus. The sequence goes on along the minus strand of PVIH01010148.1, from coordinate 44,798 downwards.
GTGTTTTCAAATGCCAGGGATTTGATTATTATTTGCCTTGCTTCTGAATCCTGCACTATCCTATTTATTGCTGCAGATAATCTCTACAAAAAGTCTATAAAAGTTTCCTTTGGACTTTGATTTATTTTTGTTATTGATTTGATTTTCTTTCCTACTTCTTCTATCTGATCCCAAGCATTTAGTGCTGCCATACAGCATAAATCAAAAGAATGTATCCATTGCATAGGGATTGCCTTCAACATCAGAATATTCACTGTCCCCAAGAAGTTGGTCTTGGGAGACTTCTATGCTCTACTCCTTTGTTCTATTATTTTAGCCTCCTCCTTCCACCATGTTTTCCACTGTGAAAGTGGCCCTGGTTCCAAAACAGCAGTAACCATATCTAACCAGTCTTTAGGGGTGATCTGGTTGCAAGAAGACCATGAATTCAACATTTGTTTTACAAATGGTAAATGCATCCTATAAATTACAATTGCATCTTTAACTCTTTTTAGTTCTAGCATATGTACCAGAGCCCAATTAACTTCTCTAATATCTTTATCTTCTTTGAATTTTTTTACTGGTTACTGGGTATATTAGTGTTGGCTGTCTGATAACCTTAGACTGTTTTTCTGTACCTTTAGATGATATTTCTGAGGTCTGTTTTTTATACTCCTCTGTTTGTGTTTGAATGTCTTTGAATTCCCTCTTAATAGACTTTTTAAAGACATCTTTCTTGGCATTCACATTAATTGACTTTTTAAATAATAAAACAGTAATAATCCAACCAGTAATATTTATAATAAACAATATGATAAACATTATGAGGATAATTCTATCTCCTTTATTTATCTTTCCCTTTACTGGTTTTAATATCAAATTGTCTAGAGAAAGATCACAGAAGGACCAAGAACCCTCCATTGCTTTCAACAAATTCCCTCCTTTTTAAAAAATCTGTAGTACTCACCAATCTAGTTGTCAGTGATAATTCAAATGATTGTGAAGTGGAGCAGCTACCTAGTGTGATTGCAGCCCAAGGAGGGGTCCAGGAAGAGAAAGAACCTGCAACCCACCAGAAGAAACAGGCTACTGTCTGAAAAAACTTACCCAGATAAAAGTGAAATGGTAGCATGTGTGGCCAGGTCTGCCTAAAGCTGGAGGCTAACTCAACAGCCTAATCAGCTGATAATTACTCCTCCATTCACATGTTGTTCTGTCTGGTAAGTGGCTTTCTTGTTTTTTGGAATGTGTGCTCCACGTTGGACGCCAAATGTAGTTGCATGAATTCGGGCTGTATAAAATGAGACTCAGATCCAGATATTGGGGGAAGACTGAAATATCAGGGAGGGGAAGCACCACAGTCAATTCTCACCCAGATGTCTTGCAACTTCCTCAGCCTTGCTCCTGCCAGTTGCTTCTATTCTGCTGAGTTTCTATGGGCCCTTATATACCCTGTGTTAGTATTTTGCACGTTGAAGCATCGAACATGCTGACACTCTGCTAGGAGGCTATGTTGAGTTTATTGGTGGAACAGGTGGGAGAGGGAGAGGGAGAGGGTGAGAGAGAGAGAGGAGAAAGTGAGAGAGGGAGAGAGAGTGGAGATAAAGAGAAGAGAGGGGTAGGAGAGAGATCCCCTACCACATGTTCTGTCCCTTTAAAGGGTGACCATATAGACACACCCCAGGTGGGTGTGTGTATTCTTTGGGCCACGATTGGATTTCATGGCCACACCCAGCAGACAAGCCTAGGGCCATGTGTTTATATACCAACACCCTATCCCATCCATGCTAGGATTAAAGGCATGTTGCCTTGAACTCACTGAAACAGAAGAAGTTCTGTCTCTGGAGTTATGGGATTAAGGGTGGAGGTCACCACTCCTGGTTTTCCCTGTGCTGGGATTAAAGGTGTGTGTGATTGACTCTCAGCTGTTTATCCTTGTATTCATGGATCAAGAATTTCCTGAGCTGTCTGCCTAGGATTTGACTGTGTGCTGCTTCTGAGTTTTAGAGTTTATTAAATATCTAACACATATTCACAATATATAAACATTTACTGATATAAATTGAGCTTTAAGGCAATTTTTAGAGAGTAAACTGTCTCATGCAGTAATGATGCCAATCTTTTCCCTAGAACATACAAAAACAAACGAACAAAATTAACATACAACAAAATTTTCAGTAGGGGCTAGCCATATCCCATTTAGAGTCTTGAGACCTCAAAACTATGTTGCTAGGTCTCCCTTAATAATGCCTAAATTTCACTACAGTGTGGTTTTTTGATCAACAGCATCAGTGGCATTTGTGAGGCAGGGAAGAAAGAGCTTTGAAATCTGCATTCTATTGCATGTTTTCTGCATTAGAATCTGCATTTTAATCAAATGTCTAAGAGATGTGCTTGTAATCTTCATGTTTGAATGCGACATGGAGCTGCCATTCTGGGGAAAGATGGAAATACTCTGACTTCTTTGTCTTTGGATCCATTCTGCTCTGTCCTGTTTTTTTTGGGACTGATCCCCACAGGATGCCCCTTTCCAGGGTCCCTTGAACCTCTGGGAGATTGAAAGGCTCTCTAGTGGCAGTTGCCTGTTTGCTATGGCCTCAGGTGTTGCCTACAAAAACTAGCTTATGGTTGCTGTAGTTCTACCTGGTAACGCTGCCTTTAGAAACAGCCCTTTCTCTCTGCCCTCATCTCTGGTAGTGTTGGTTTCCTTATGCCTGTGGGTGACTTCATCATACCTGTTGGCTTTTCAGCAACTCTCTTTTAGCTAACAGCAACCATTCACAATGGAGTGACCAGTGCCTGTATTGAAGTCCTTTGGGTTTAAACTATAAAGTAGTTTCTGTTCTGTGAGTAGCATAGTCTGATACCCAAGTGTGTTCATACCTGGTCACTAGGTGTTCTGCCAACTTCTCAGGCAGTATGGCCCCTCCTTTTTTTTTTTTTTTTTTTTTTTTTTTTTAAACACCTGCCTTTCTCATCCTTTTTAAAATTCTGTTGACATGTGGCATGCATGTTGGCTGAATTTATCTGTGACTGGGCTGCCTCTTAGGATGAATCCAGCACCTGCAAGCCTTGCCATCAGGAGTTTTAGAATATGCTTGCCTTGGTTCTCCTTTTGCACAGCCACAATACAGTGCCCACTGCATGGTGTATGGAGTCATATAAGAACCCTTGGATGTACTTTCTGGTCTGATACATCATTACAAATCTTGTATGTTTTAGGGCTGATTAATTTTCTAGCTTTCTTCTATAAATGGAATTAGAAAATTCTTTCTTCACCCCCCACACCTCCACCTCCATCTTTTTGCTGCTTTTTGGTTTAACAGTTTTGCACATGCTTGTTTCTCTGTCCCAGAGTTTTATAGATGATTAAAGAAGAAAATGCCCAAGGTATGTTATTTGACTTCCAAGGAGCTCCTTGAGATCTGTGCTTCAAAATAAGTCCCCGACACTAGGATTACAGTGCAGAGCTGGCATCTGTCTGACAGATGGTATCACAGGAGGAAGCATGGCTGTCTGTTTGTCTGGAGCCATGCTACAGCCAGGAACTTAGAGCCAGGTAGTGCTCCTAGTTGAGTCCCTCCAGCTGTAGTTATTCTCGCTTTCCTATAGACTGCATGAATCTCTGTTGATATAGTCTTTGATCACTCCAGTATCTGGCTGGATTTTGTATTTTCAACTGTTCTGCACAGGACTTCCAACCATGTCAGAGAATAAGCAGGTTACTCCCACGCAGACCCCTACACTAGCAGTTTTCTTGATAAGTGTACTAATTGCATAAAAGTAACTTGAAGATTTTTTTTTTCAGGTTTAATTGTGTATACCTTATACTCAGTTGGTGTTTGCTCTGCTGAATATGGGTGGGACATATTCAAACCCACATGATGATAAGAATGCACATAGTTTAATTTTGAATTGTGCTGGTGCTGTGCTAGTCTTCCTCTGGGGAATACAAGAAGTCTCAGACCAGGAGTTAATGGCTAGAATGTAGAGAGAGCACATAGATGGAGGGGTCCTTTACTTTTTCAGAGCTTTTATAAGTAACAGGGAATATAATAAAATGCAAACAGGATCTTTTCCTGGTTTAAAGTTTTCTGAGTTTAAATTCCGAGGAGAAGCATGCTGCTTCTGTTTTATGATAGAGTGAATCAGTTGAGCTGTATATATCTGCAAGATTATAGCAATTTATAAAAGAGTTTTTCCGTGGCTTTCTGCAGTTTCCTTGCATGAACTGGGGAGCTGGGGGAGGGATGATGGTGCTGGTGGTGGATTTGGAGCAGACTAATAACTGGGTCATTGCTCAGTAGGCCTGCGATATCATTGGTTTGTGAAATGAGTTTTTTGTGGTTCTTTCAATCTCCTTGACCAGGGCACTGGATCCTCTCCTTTCTGGAGAACATATACCAAGTGTGGGGAAGACACTCCCACCCTCATATTTGGTTGTGTCTTTTATATTTTGGTATAAGAGTTAAACCATTAAACCAGAGGATAGGGATAAGAATTTATTTATGGTCATCAGCTTACCCTAATTTTTGAGACATTACTGTCAGCTATAGAGTATAGGTTTTCTTATTAAGAATTGTTTTTAGTCATTCCAAAATTCAAAACTCTAGCGTGAGACATTAAAATATCTGGGTGCCAGACCAGAAAGTGGACCCAGGGGTTCTAAGCAGCCATTTTATGTATGACTCCAAACACCATGGGCAATGGGTGTAGCCAGAAGTTTCTAACTGATCTGGGCCTGATGTCTGGAGGAATCTCTCTCACCTGTGGTCCTACAGCCTCTTATAAAATAATTACTCAGAGGCTAATATTAATTGAAAACTGTTTGGCCTATGACTCAGACTCATTACCACCTACCTCTTACAACTTAAACCATTGTTATTAATCTGTATCTTTCCTCGTGGTAGTGGATTATCGGGATACTTTCATGTCTTGCTTCTTTGGGCAGCAGCTTGCAGCTTCTCCATCTGACTCTGCCCTCCTTCTCTGTTTTTTCTTTTCTTGGATTTTCCTGCTGCCTGGAAACTTCCTTGTCATAGGCCAAAACAGCCTCTTAACAAATGTTAATCAACTATATTCACAACATACAGAAAGACATCCCACATCAAATGGGCACAGTATTGTGGCTGTGCAAAAGGAGAACCAAAGCAAGCACACTGTCAAATCCTTGATGGCCATGGTCATATTGGTTATAGTTTATCTCTCAACTTGAAAAATGCAAGTGCAGTCATGGTGGAGAGAGCACTTTTGAGAGGTACATAAGTCAGGCAATTTCATCCTAGTGTCAGCATCATAGCACAAACTGAAATGTCTGCAGTGTCACTAAGTGACATTCTAATGGACCATGTGCAGGACTGTGTGACCACATGCAGGACATGGCTATTTTTAGTAGAAATAGGTTGTTGCATTGTAAATAATTGTACTACCTACTGGTTTAATAAATGCTGATTGGCCAAAGGCAGACAGGAAGTTTGGGTGGGGCTACCAGACTAAGAAAACTTTGGGAACAAGAAGACCAGAGCAGAGATGCCAAGAGAGAGCCGGATGAGTTGCCAGCAGAAGCGGAGAAAAGAAGCCAAAATGCTGCTCTAAGAAAAGGTACCAAGCTGAACAGGATAAGAATCATGGGTTAGTTTAAGGGTAAAGAGTTAGAATTAATAAGTTATATGCCTGGGCCCTAGACTGATCAGCATAAAATTAATATAAGCATCTGTGTATCTCTGTGGGACTGTGGGTCTGTGGTACTGTGGATCTGTGGGCCAGAATCTCAGAGCTAAACCAGAAAGTCCAGGCCAGAAATGATATACAACAACTATATTGATCATGCACTCATTTGGCTGCATGGAAACATTACTGGTGTGATCATCCACATTTACTCAGGATTGGTCAACGTAGACATTTCAATCATTATGATTCTTTCTCCTGTGATTTTTCACTAGGAAAACATAGCCCAAATCATTCTCTGTTTATTGGTACAGGTCATGTTTAGATCATTATTTTTGAGTCTTGATACTTTTGTGTTGTGTGTATGTGAGTTGAATTTTTATACCTTTTTTTTTTTTTTTTTTTTTTTTTTAAAAACAAAAAAACTGTTTCAAATTTTCCAAAGAATTCTTATTAGGGATAGAAGGTAATAAGTGTTCTCCTTCTTGGTGTGCTGATATTCTTACAAAAATGGGCTCCTGCCAATATTGCTAAATAGCGCCTTTTTTTGTAAACATCCTCATAATGGATCTTCAGTCTTCTCAGTGTACGCTTCCCATCTTCCATCTTCTCATCTCTTTTCCTTCCTTTATTGAGTACCCATTTGTTGAGAAAATCCTCCCTTGTAGATATGGTTCTTGGCAGAAGGCATACGCTGAAAGCAAAGCAGTAAGTCTCTGCCCTTGTAGGGTTTGCTTCTAGAGGTGAACATTTTCCTCCCTGTTTTTGGGCATTCCTTTGTATAGTTCCCTTTACTTTGGGTTATGTTATCTCATTCTCTGATTTCTACTGTCTAGCCTGAAGAATGTTTGGCTATAAAACATAGTGGTTCTGCTCCCAAAGTGGTTGGGACCACAGACTCTAGGAGCAGCAAGTCTTACTTTTTAGTTTCAATATAATTTTTTAAGGATAGTTATGTTAAACAAATGTGTAGATGCTTATGTGTGTTTATTTTCTTTGCCTCTTCTCTTCTCCCCTCCCTTCCTTGACACATAGAAAGCACTTTATGAACATGTGTACACATGTCTATAAGTAGTTTCTGTTTGGACTACTTAGGTCTAGACATTGAATGAATAGGTAGTCCTAAGGTCCACATGTATATAATGCAATATGTTATTGGAGAAGCTGTTTGGAAGAATGGGTTCATAAATGTAGTGTGAATGATAGTCTGTAGTCAGAAGTTTATCTGTCCTGCCTGGCAAGTCTCACAGATGGTTATAAAATAATTAACTTGGAGGCTTAATATTATAGTAACTGCTGGGCCAATGACACAGGCTTATTACTAACTAGCTCTTATACTTGTTACCCCATTATTGTTATCTCTATGTTTAGCCAACGTGTCTTGGTACCTTTTCTTAATGTAGCAATCTCATCTTGCTTCCTCTGTGTCTGGCTGGCATATATTCTCTGCCTCTATCTTACCAGAATTCTCTTAGCCTGGTTGCCCTTCCTCTACTTCCTGCCTAGCTACTAGCCAATCAGTGTTTGATTTAAACTGATACAAGTAACAAATCTTTAAGTGTACAGTGTACAGTGTACAGTGTACAGTTGGCATTTATGGAGATGCAAGGAAATGATATCTAACCCATCATGGTACATGGTAGTTATCTGTATGTTTTTATTCTCTGTTAGATTATAAACTCTTCAAGGTCTGGGATAGTTAGTTTGTTATTGTTTCTACCATAAATTATAGTGGCTTAGTATTCTTCTATGTAGGAAAGGTTCAATAAAAAATTGCTAGTCTTGGTTGTGTTCTTTTATTTCTAAGGTACTTAAGGACAAGCTTGAGCACTTTCCCTACATCCTCTTGGCTTAAGCAGACAGCTTTTGTTTCCTATGATTCTATAGTCCAAGCCTACACCATAGACTTTTAGTGCTTTCTGTCTTGCTCCAGTGTGTAGTGTGACAGGTTGGAGATGGCTTTATCTTCATGATTGGTAGTTGGCTCCAGGTCAGTTGGCACTGATTTGGCTTTGTCTCTTTCTTCCAACCAGTATGTTTGCTATTAATAAGATGATCTCAGGATCCTTATTGTTATAAGCAACAAGAATGTTCAAGCATCCTATTTGCCAGTATCTCTTTGACTAAATTTTATATGTAGCTGAAACCTGAATTAGCTTTGAATAGGTTACCTAAATGTACAGGCTCAAGACAAGCAGTTTTTCTTGCCCCCTGCCCCAATCTCCCGTTAACATTTTTTTCAATCTGTTTTCCTTTTCTCTTTGCCTTCCTAGGCAGCTACACAGGCCTGAAACTGTGTGTTTGCTCCTTGTGTTCATAGTAGGGAGAATTAAAGGGAGGGAGGATATCAGGCTGGTGGTAGAGTGGGAGCATGCTATAAAGATGACTTAAGAGATGATTATTACAAACAGTCTGTTTGTTTATTCCATATCAGTATAGATAATGTTGTGCCTCTCTGAACCAAAATCACTGTCAGTACTCTCATGGGCAAAGCACTTTGTGTTTTTAAAGTATGTTCACACATTTTGTCTTGTTGGTTCTTCTTTGATCTTAAAGCAATGGAGAGAAAGATGCTTCTGCACTTCTGCAGTATGCAGTTCTTAATTGTTCAGACCCTCATTAAGGTTCCACTCTAGCTGTTAATTTCCATCAGACTGTGTTCCTTCATTTTTAAACTTCTCTTGAAGCTATTTTTTAAGATGAAAGGCAAAGTAGTAAATGAAGTTCATTGTTCTGTGCTACCAGGACTTGATAATTAATAGGGAGGTGGTTGGTGGCACTGTGACCTGCTTGGTAGGGTCAGAGGAAGCACCTCTCTCTGTCAGGGACAATATCTGATGTTAAGAATTTCAGGCTGACCATGTTTCCCATGGTGGCTCTCACCTGACAGGACTACTCACAAAGATTTTCTAGGTATATGCTTGTTCTTGCTTTTGAATAACATTCCTGGAGCAAAAGGCCAAGAAGATGTCAAATGCACCTTGTTAAATGTTGGTTATTTGATAAATTATTTTGAATACATAAGGGCCCTATCTTTTGATCTTTTGCAGTGAAGCATGTGTGCTGGTAGGCTCTTACTACATATTTATTGCCATAGCCAAGGAGGAAAAGATTACCTGGCTGTATGGAAGTGTGCTTTATGTGCATCTGTACTCACTGGGTGCTAAATTTTGGAACCCTGGTTTAGTTGGCAAAGAAGCTTCAGGAACAAACAGTTCTTAGTACAGATAATTTTATTGTCCCAATCATCCCAATGCACATTTAACTCACCTTAGATGATTTAGGAGCGCTCTGAGTTTGAAGTAGGATGATGACAGTGGAGTCATATTGAACCTGGGAGCAAGAAGGTCCTTTAAATTCCTAGACCAATGGATGACCTTTACCCTAGACCTGCCATTTACCATCTTGCTGGCCTTGGTTGAATTGATGCTTCTGTTTTACAGACTGTCATGTAAGATGCAGGTAGTAGTTTTTGTTTCATGAAATGACTGTACATAGGCAAAGTGCTGAGGTGTCTCACACAGTCAGCATTAGGTTCATATCATTCAAGGTTAATTATTCTCTGATGCAAATCTAGGCTGTCGATAATACCTAACTTCCTAGTTGGGCAGATAAAAACATTATGCATATGAAATTGATTAAACTTCATAGCTTGATGCAGATGCAACATGGACGCTCTTACATTTTTTTCCTTTCAGGTAGTGATCTATGTGTTTATTTGCTTGGCATCCCCCATGTTTGTGTGGCAGCAGCAGGTTTTAAGAGATTGCTTTCTCTGAGCAGTCTAGTTGGTTTTGCTAATGTTGGTTTAAAGATGGTAGCAGTTTTGCTTTATCCATTCATCAGGGGTTTCATGTCTCCTTGCTAAAGCATGGTTTTGAGCAGCAGAAACTCTAGTTAGCAGAGCCAGATCTTGGGGGAAAAGCTGAAATATCAGAGAGAGGCAACAGATCACAGCCAACTCTCACCTAGCCAACTTCTCAGACTGAACAGGGAAATGCTCTAAGTCTTGCTCCTGGCTGGTCACTCCTAAGAATGCCAGAATCTCTGCTCTGCCTGCCTTAAATATCTTTTCCACCCACTTGCTTCACTTTCAGATTCAACTCTCATCATAATCCCAGAGTATACCGTATAGGAATTTTGACACCCACTCCCTCCATTGTGAACCACACCGAGGTTATCATAGACCTCCTCATCCTCATCAAGTTATTTCTTGTCCTTTTGGAGTTAATAGTCACTGCAATTCTTAGCTCAGGTTTACCTAATGCTTCACATGGACGGAACCATATAGTATATTTTGTTCTCTTTGGCTACTTTTGTGGAATATGTCATCTATAAGATCTATCCACATTGTATAACAGTGTTCTCTCTCAGGTAGAGTTGTTTTCTTTCGGGATAGTCTCATGTAGCCCAGGCTGTTTGACTTCCTGACTCTTCTCTGTCTCTTAGTGTTGGCATTGCAGATGCATGCCCACTCCTAGCTTGTGTTTGTTCTTCTTCAGTGTGAGTCTGTACTACACTCTAGAACCCATAGTCACATCCACCTGGCTATAATCCCCAGGATTTTGTTACTGTGAGCAGTGCCTCTTTGAACATTTTTAAGCTGGTTTTTCTAGGTGTCTGCAGTCATAGGGCCTTCCATCCTAACTTCATAAGACTTCCTCCTGCTTGTGTCTACCCTGCCTTTATTGTTTGAACCCAGTACTCACTCCACTTAGTTTGCTCTCAGTATGAGCTACGCCATGTGATTAAGAGAAATTATTCTACCCTCGTGGGTCAGTTCTGTGGCCAGGAAGGGCAGCTTGTTCATCCAAAGACATCAGGAGTTTCTCTGAAGTCTCTCTATATGTGCTTGTTGCTGAAATTCCTTACCTTGGGAAGAAGTAACACCTACTCCCCTCCTCCTACAGTTCCAACATCAAACTAAGGTGCAATTTTACCAAAGTCCATTCTGGGAAACCAATAAGAGCAGTAGGTGAGGGGTTCCACACAGGAGCCTGGGTGACTAGAAGGTCAGCATCCAACATGCATAATGACTTCCCTATAGCTGCGAAGGAGTACCCTCCCTTTCATCCCTCCACATTTATACCCTCTCCCAGAGTTTCTTAGGCCATGTGCAATTAGAGCAGAATTGCATACAGCTGGTTGGAAGGGACGCTGAATATCAAGGTGAGGGTCCCATGATCCTTTCTACTTTCCAGCATTCAAGAGGGAAGGTCAACAGTTAATGACCAGCTGTAATGATCTTTGGCCAGTAGGCCCAACTTTGGCCTGGAGGATAATCTTGTACAACAGTTCTGCAAATATACCCACCTTAAATAAGCTTTAGTCTTTTTCAAATAGTTGGTTGTTGCACATTCCAATTTCTGCTAATATTTTTTTAAAGATAGTTTCTGAGATTGTTAACTAGTATGCTATATTTTTTAATGTATGGATTTCCTCCTTTATCAGCCCCCTCTTTTAAGAAATATTTAACTTATAGTCAATATTGTTCCTTGTTTATAGATAGTGTAAGAATATAGCTACATGCTCTGTTTGGCTTTCCACATTGCCTTGCAATCAGCACTTATAATGTTAGTAGCACTATAAACGCTAGTAGAGGATATGCCCTGTGTCACAGGGCAGCACTGTCTAAATCTAGAGAAGAGTGTACAGCTTCTAATTCTAGGCACACTAAAACAGTTTAATAACACAGACCAATTTTATTACTGTATTTTAACTTTTATGAACTGTAACAATAAACATGTTTATTATAGAAATAATGTATTATAAAAACATATTAATTATAATATGTATAATAAATTATGCATCATATTTTATTATATATTATATATAATATATATTATATTATATATAAATAATTATATATATAATAGAGTATGGCATAGAATTTATATAAGTTTTTTCCAAAAAGTATTTGTCAGTTTACCTGGATTTTACGTTTACAGTGCATCTCAATTCATTTGTCAAATTGGCATTATATTTACTAGATATACATTTTGATTTTATAAAAACTTACACATAAAATGTAGTGCCCATACTGAGTTTGCTATAAATGTATTTAAAGCTTTTCCAGTAACTTAAGTTTTAATTTGCAACTTTAAACCAGTGAAGTACAAATTCAATTTTCATCCTGCACTGAAGACTCAGCAGCCGCAAACGTAAGGCAATTTTAATTGTTATATTGTTTGCCTCATTCAGCAGTAATATGCTATGTTTTTCCATTTACAAGGGATGGAGGGCAACAGCTGTGGCAGGGAGCAGCAAAAAACCTCCTGGGAGGTGTGTGTTGTGTTGCCTATCTCTTACTGTTTGATACCGACCTTTCTTTAAATCTGGGATGAGTTTTCTTTTCACCTTTTCTTTATGTTCAAATACATTGATTTCTGTGTGGGCCTTTTTGCCTTTTCATTTTGCAAAGATTGATGGAGAAAAGTGGTATTAGGAAGTGATCCTTTGTAGTGAATTTGGCTGTCAGTATCTGAAATACCAAAATGGATGATGGCCTGTGCATAAGCCCCATCTGCTCAGTTATCTCTGCAAATGTCAGGACAAGATTTGTGCTCTGCAGAACCCTGGTTCTGGTTTCTTTCTGTGTCTGCAGCGTTCTGTTCTTTTCTTAATTGCAACTTTGATTGTTGCTTTGCCCCAATCCTGGGCTTGGTCCTTTCCTTGGTTCCTTTCTTGTCTGTCTCCTAAGCAGAGTCATGCTTGTCTGCTTGGGTGTCCTTCTATTAGCATTTGTTCCTGCAGTAAGGATGTCTCTAGGCATCTTTCAGATTTTATTTTATTATTATTATTATTTTTGCTTGAAATCATCCATCCAGCTGTCTTCTTGCCTACCTTTATGGATAATTGTTCTTTTATTTTATGTGGTACTTGCTTTTGTTTGATTATTCACTTGCCCTTTATTGCAAAAATGGTTGCTTATAAAAGAGATCTTGCATGTGATCTCTCCACAATGACAAGTGGTCCAGATGTACAGTGTCATGCTTATTGCTGTCTGTGGAGAATGGTAACTATAGGGACAGTGCTAGCTGTTCTTGGTTCCATCCTCAGTGTACAGTGAGCCCAAATGTCCAAAGATGACTGCTTTCTCCTTCATACTTCTGGGATCTCTGTTCCTTGTTATGTCTATGTTGTAAGAAATATGTCCTTTTGCTGCTTATTGGCTCTGAAGGAAATGAACAGAATCTGCCCTATGTTGAGGATCTTTTGTATTCATAGGGGTAGTATAAAAAAAGATATCTTTATTCCTGTATAATTACTCAAAAGTCTTTTAAAACATATTTTTAACTCCAATAGAACTGCATCACTTTCCTCCCCCTCCCACCTCACTCAGTTAGATTCTTGCTCTGACCTCCCTCATGCGCCCGTTTACAGCTAGAAAACTTTCTAGTTTTTTGATTATTAGTGTTACATATGTAAGTATGTGTTTATGTGCACAAATATAAATACAACCTGCTGAGTCTTTTTGTGTTGTTTGTGTGTAAATGGTTTCAGGGCTGACCACTCTGCCTTGGGCAAACAATAACAGTTTCATCTCTGGGAGAGGCTAATTTTCCTCCTGGAAGACATTAGTTGCTTGTAGTTTTTTGTCTAGCAGTGGGACCCACAAAAATTTTTCTTCCTCCACAATCACTTGCACACTAATATTGCCATTGTTCTGGTCTTCCTTATCAGCCATGTCTGAGAAAGATTGTTTTGCAGTGGACTTCTTGTTTTGCTGCTTCTAAAGTTTTTCCACTCCCTCTTCCACAGTGTTTTCTGAGCTGTGAATTCAGGAGCTGTGATGTAAATGTGTCTGTTGGAGCTGGGTGCCCTGTGGATCTGTTGACCTCTGCATTGTGTCCATTTGTGGTTCTCTGTGATAGTCTCCATTTGTTATAAGTAGAAGCTTCTTTGATGAGGGATGGTAGCTACACTTATCTGTAGATATAAGGATAAGATTTAGAAAGTGATAAGGAATTAACGCTTGTCTAGAAAAATGGTGGTAGCAGATTTTATTCTACTCCATGACCTCTCTAGCCTTGGGAAGCTGGCTAAGTTTCCAGTACTAGCATGGCAAGATATGGATAAAAGTGCAATAAGGGTACTCACATGTTGGTGGTAACTAACTCTGTCTAATTGGACTTAATGCTCACTCAACAGGTGTGAAATCATACTCAGGACTGGAAACGTAATCAACTTTCCAGGCCTAGTGAGGTCATGAATCCTTAGGAAATAACCAGTTAAGTATAATCCATATTGGTCTGTCTCATATTTTGCTGTGTTACTAGTTAGGATGACTTTTATCAAATTGTGCCTTTGGCTCTTGGTCTTAGTTTTCTTCCCCCATAATAACAGGAATTTCTGTTTAAGGTAGTTACAGGGATTCATTTTTCAGAAAAGGACTTGGTTTTCCATCAAGCTGCAAGCAGTTATATGGGCATACCATTACTTGGGGCACAGATGCTTGGCCACTGCTGTCTATTTCAGTGGTCTTTGGCAAGGGCTTTCTTTTTGTTTCTTGCCACTGAGCATTTCTCTCTCCAGATGTATCCCTAGAGCCTCGCTTCAGTTTTTGCAATTATAGAACAGTATACAAATCACAAGAGTGTAGTGATATATCTTCACAAATAAGCATAGCCTTTTTTTTGGGAAACAGGTGGAGAAACACAATATTGTCAGTGCCCTAGAGTCCTTGCCACACCCCCTGCCTGAGTCACTCGTCCTTTCTCCTAAGTCACTTAGCCTGATGTTTGAATGCGGGCCATGGTTATATTTTTCTAGACTTGCTTCCTTTGTTCATACTGTGTTTGTGAGATACTTCAATTCCTGTACAATCAAGTCTTATGAACTGTAAACTGTACTGACTTGACTCATGCCTGGCTTTGTTGTATCTGTGTAGTGTTATATAAGGTGGACCTGTCACAATTTATTGTTCAGTCTTTTTACATTTGATGGGGCTGTTAGAAGTAGCTCTACTCTGAACCTTCTGATCATGTCTTTCAGTGAATGTATATACACATTTGGAAGGAGTATTTTTGAAAGTAAATGCTGGGTCATAGAGTAGATGCATGTTAAGCTTTAGTAGACACTGCACATAATCTTTCAGAATAGTCATAACATGTCTGATCTTACCTGCCAGGACTACCATTTCTACCAACGTTTCCTCCCATCTCTAGCAGCGTTTACTCCAATGTCAATCTGTCTAGTGTCTGTGTAGTTGTATCACATTATGATTCTGTTTTAAATTTCTAAATGGCATGGAAAATTTTTTTCATTAGCTTTGATTATCATCATTTCTCAAATGACTTCCCCTCAGACCTTACCAAGTGAATTGTCTCAGCATTTAATGACCCCAGTCACTGATCATTGAGCAGTCCTGTGTAGTATGAGTTTCTGGCATCAAAACATCAAGACATCCCACATCAGTTCTGTGACTTTCTCTCATTTGCCTCCTCTGTAAACTTTCATCCTATTTTCTCAGAGAGTGTCACTCATCCAGTCACCATCTCATTTCATAAGGTCCACTGGGCCTTTAAGGAGTGCTTGGGGCATCCTGGACAGTGTTCTCAAAGTGCCCCCAAATGTGGTGGGCCTTTGGGCTCTGCTTGCCTCATTCCAATCTTTATTCACTATTGAGATAGACTACTCATGTTTTGGCCTACCTCTCTGTGGATATATATTGCATATTTAATAAAACTTGAATATTGGGGAGAGAGCACACAGTCAAATCCTAGGCAGACAGCTCAGAAAATTCTTAAACCTTGAATACAAAGATAAACAGCTGAGTCAGTCACATACACCTTTAATCCCAGCACAGGGAAAGCCAGGAGTGCTGACCTCCACCCTTTATCCCACAACTCCAGAGACAGACCTTGTCAGTTTCTGTGAGTTCAAGGCTATGTGCCTTTAATCCTAACCTGGATGGGATAAGTTATATAAAGGCTCATAGAAACCCAGAGAGACAGAAGCAACTGGGAGAAGCATCTGGCAGAAGCAACCAGGAGCGAGGCTGAGAAAGTTGCAAGACAGCTGGGTGAGAATTGACCGTGGTGCTTCCTCTCTGATAGTTCAGCCTTCCCCGATATCTGGCTCTGAGTCTCGTTTGTGATACTACACCCCTCTTCCTACTTTTGTCTTGTAAGCTATTGTATCCAAGCCACATCCATTTCTTTTAGTCAGGCCGAGGTTCTTTTTGTAAATGAGAGCATAATTACCATGACTGTAGTAGGAAACTGCAGGTCTATTTCTAATTACTTAGAATTCATTCTCATTTTAGACAAGCATCCCCTAAAACTGAGACAGAGATCTCAATCCACTCTCAGCAAAACCTCACATAACCCAGAATGTTCTGTAATATCATCATCTAGCAATAACAACCACTTAATGAAGTTATTTCTACATATATTATTATTATTTATTATTATTATTTAGACAGTACATCCTCAATCATAAAGTGCAAGATCATAGAGACACAATGTGTTTTGTCACCAAGTCAGGTATCATATATACTTTCATATAAAGAAATCCTTTTATACCCCACTCTGATTTTAGTTTAAAGTTGCTTTGTTGCTGGGTATTGACTGTTGGTCCTGTCTTCAGAATGTGATAATACTGTGTGTGGTTTGAAGAACTCCAAACTTGTAGGTGCTAAGGGTGATTGATTGCAGCCGTCATCTTGTTTATAAAAACAAAGAAGGGTAGAAGAGGAGCCTGTGGAAGCACCTTGGTCAAATTCTTCTTTTTTCCCATACTTCCGTTCAACCTCTTACTTTTTCCCTGTTTGTTTTAAATAAAGATATCAAAGCTAAGAGACTGACGGTGCATCAGTGTTCTAGAGTTAGAAGCAGGGCTGGGTTGTACTCCCTCTTCAAACCTCTTTAGTTGTGACTGAGTTACAAGGGGCATCTCAACACTTACCTTCTTAGAACCAAAGTTGTGCTTCCCTTTATGAAGAGAACATGGTTAGCCTGCATGTTTCATAGCATAGTCTTAATGTGAAGAATTAAGAGAAGACATACTGAAACCAGTGACCATTCTATAATGAGCTTTTTTTTACATTTAAATTATTCTGCAGAGTTTTAAAAGTTGATATAGAACAAATGGCTTGTATTTATTATCGTATTAAGCCAGAGTGATTTTTGTTAAATTTAACAGGAGTTCTCAGAATTTCTTCAGAATAACAGTCTACCAACCAGTCTGCTGTTAGTAAGTAAAAATAGTTTTTAAGCAAACAAAAATACCAGAGAATAAAAGTATTGACAGCTAAATAAATGTGTATGTTCTCATTGAGCATATATTATTATAATTACACTCTGTCTGAGGAGGCTTGTCACAATAATAAGTGGAAGTCCTAGGTGTGTGCAAAGGCATTGTGTTTTAAAAACAATCCACTTTCTTGTTTTATGATATTCATTTACAAGAGTAGTTGGAACAGAAGCTATGCTGTTGGGAATGCTTTGGTTTTTGAACACTAGATGGTGCTACAGTTAGGGAGAACACTCCTTGTAGCTACTGCAGGATCTGTGGTAGTGAAGCTGTCTGAAAGGACAAGACATACTGCTAAAGAGGACTGCATAGGCCACAGGTGATTTCTGGAAACATGGCCTGTGGGAAACAGATTGTGTAGAATTAAGCATTGGTGGCTATTAGGTGGTGCCTTCTTGTAGCAACATTAAAACCTGATGCATAGATATGAACACATCTTCATATTGTGAAATTTACATTCTTATCCTTCCAGAAATAGTTTTTCTTTTTCTTGTCTTGCTTTCTTTTTTTTTTTGCTTTTACAGTCGGTCGCCTTATTTTTGCAAAAGACATTTTATTATTATTAGGAATAAAGTCATATTTTTTATCCATGTGTCCCCTTGTTCAAGCCCCCTTCCCCCTCCCACCCCTCCCAGTCACTCTCTTGTCTCCCCATCACTTTATCTCCTCTCCAGCAAGGCCAGGAGGTCCCAAGGTCCCAAGGTGGCTTAGTTCAGCATCCACTCCAGGCAGATATGCTTTCTTCAACCCATCATCAAGACTGTCTCAGGTGTTCCTCTGGAGGAAGTGGACTCCAAGGTGCCTGTCCAAGGTATTTCAGATCCCAAGCTGTTCAGTTGTTGTGGTTTCCAGCTTTGACATGCTTTGCTTTTTGTTTAAAATCCACTAATGAGTGAGTACATCCCCTGCTTATCTTTCTTGGTTTGCGCTACCTCGCTCAGGAGTATATTCTCCAAGTCCATCCATTTCCCTGCAAATTTTAGAATATCATTTTTTCTTACTGCTGAGTAGTACTCCATTGTGTAGATGTACCACAGTTTGTTAATTCATTCTTCAGTTGAAGAGCATCTAGGTTGTTTGCAGGTTCTTGCTATTACAAATAACGCTGCTATGAACATAGTTAAGCTAATACCTTTGCAGTGCGAGTGTGCATCATTAGGGTATATGCCCAGTAGTGGTATTACTGGATCCTTGGGGAGATTGATTCTGAGTTTTCTGAGAAACCTTCATACTGCATTCCAGAGTGGCTGAACAAGCTTACACTCCCACCAGCAAAGGAGGAGTGTTCCCCTTACTCCTCAACCTCTCCAACATAGGCTGTCATCTGTGTCTTTTATCTTAGCCAATCTGACAGGTGTCAGGTGGTATCTCAAAGTTGTTTTGATTTGCATTACTCTGATGGCTAAAGATGTCAAACACTTTTTCAAGTGCCTTTCAGCCATTTGTAATTCTTCTACTGAGAATTCCCCTTTTAGTTCTCAACACCATTTTTTGATTGAGTTATTCAAGGTTTTGGGCTCATGTTTCTTGAGTTCTCTATATTTTTTAGAGATCAGTCCTCTGTCACTTGTAGGGTTGGTGAAAATCTTTTCCTATTCTGTAGGTTCTCATTTTGTCTTATTGACTGTGTCCTTGGCGTTACAGAAGCTTCTCAGTTTCAGGAGGTCCCACTTATTGACTGTTGTTCTTAGTGTCTGTGCTATTTGTGTTATATTTAGGAAATGGACACCTGTGCCAATTCGTTGGAGGGTATTTCCCACTTTCTTTTCTATCACATTCAGTGTGGCTGGGTTTATGTTGAGGTCTTTGATCTACTTGAATTTGAGTTATGTGCAGGGTGACAGGCTTGGATCTATTTGCATTTTTCTACACACTACCATCCAGCTATTCCAACACCATTTGTTAAAGATACTATCTTTTTTCCATTGAATGTTTTGGGCCTCTTTGTCAAAGATCAGGTATTCATAGGTTTTTGGGTTAATGTTGGGATCTTCGTTTCGATTCCATTGATCCATAAATGTGCTTTTATGCCAGTACCAGGCTTTTTTTTTTTTTTTTTTTTTTTTTTTTTTTTTTTTTTTTTTTTTTTTTTTTTTTAATCACTGTAGCTCTAGAGTATAACTTGAAGTCGGGCATGGTGATGCCTCTTGAGGTACTTTTGTTGAGCAAAATTATTTTGGCAATCCTGGTTTTCCTGTTATTCCAAATAAAATTGAGTATTGTTCTTTCAAGGTCTGTAAAGAATTGTGTTGAGATTTTGATGGGCAGTGCATTGAATCTGTAGATTGCTTTTGGTTGAATTGCCATTTTTACTATGTTGATCCTACCTATCAAGGAACATGGGAGATCTTTCCATTTTCTGATATACTCTTCAATTTCTTTCTGCAGTGATTTAAAGTTTTTGTCAAATAGATCTGTTACTTATTTGGTTATTATTACTCCAAAATATTTAATGCTATTTGCAGCTATTATAAAGGGTGATGTTTCCTTTATTTCTTTTTCAGCTCTTTTATCTTTAGTGTATAGGAGGGCTGCTGATTTCTTTGAGTTAATCCTGTATCCTGCTACATTGCTGAAGGTGTTTATCAGCTGTAGAAGTTCTCTGGTAGAATTTTGTGAATCACTTATGTATGCAATCATATCATCTCCAAATAGAGATAATTTCACTTCTTCTTTTCCAATTTTATCCCCTTAATCTCCTTTCGTTCTCTTACTATTTTAGCTAAAACTTCGAGAACTATATTGAATAGATAAGGGGAGAGAGGAAATCCTTGTCTAGTTTCTGATTTTAGTGGGATTGCTTTGAGTTTTTGTCCATTAGGTTTGATGTTGGCTGCTGGCTTTATTGCCTTTATTAAATTTGGATATTTTAAATTTATCCTGTATCCCCGATCTCTCCAAGACATTATCATAAGGAGTGTTGGATTTTTTCAAAGGCTTTGTCAGCATCTAAAGATATAACCATGCGTTTTTTTCCCTTCAATTTGTTTAAATGATGGATGGCATTTACCGTTTTTCCTATGTTGAACCATCCCTGCATTTCTGGGATGAAGCATACTTAATCTTGATGGATGATATTTTTTATATGTTGTTGTATATGGTTTGCCAGATTTTTTTTGAGAATTTTAGCATGAATATTCATGAGGGAAATTGGTCTGTAATTCTCCTTCTTTGTTGTGTCTTTGAGTGACTTGGGTATTAGTGTAATTGTGGCCTCATAAAAATAGCTTGGCAATATTCTTCCAGTTTCTATTGTGTGAAACTGTTTGAGAAATGTTGATAATAGTTCTTCTTTGAGTGTCTGGTAGAATTCTGCACTGAAACCATCTGGACCTGGGCTTTTTTTTTTACTTGGGAGGCTTTTAATGACAGCTTCAGTTTCCTTTATAGTTATAGGTCTGTTTAAGTATTTAATCTCATCTTGATTTAATTGTGGTAAATGGTACCTATCTGAAAATCTGCCCCTCTCTTTTAGGTTTTCAATTTTTGTGAAGTTATAGATTTTCAAAGTATGACCTGATAATTCTCCGGATTATGGCGGTCTGTTGTTATATCCCTCTGTTCATTTCTGATTTTGTTTTGGATTACTCTCTCTCTGCTTTTTGGTTATATTGGATAAGGGTTTATCTATCTTTGCACTTTCTCAAGGAACCAACTCTTTCATTCATTGATTCTTTGTATTGTTCTTTTTGTTTCAATTGTATTGATTTCAGCTCTAAGTTTGATTATTTCCTGCTGTCTACTCTTTCTAGGTGAGTTCGCTTCTAATCATTCTAAGGCTTTCAGCTGCGCTGTTAGGTCTCTAGTGTGGGATTTCTCAAGGTTTTTCATATAGGCGTCTAGCGCTATGAATTTTCCTCTTAAGACTGCTTTCATTGTGTCCCACAAGTTTGGGTACGTTGTGGATTCATTTTCATTAAATTCTAGGAAGACTTTGATTTCTTTCTTAATTTGTTCATTGACCCAGAGGTGGTTCAGTTGAGTGATGTTTCGTCCATGAGTTGGTAGGCTTTCTGTGATTTTTGATTTTGTTGAACTCTAACTTTAGGCCCTGGAGGTCTTATATGATACAAGGGATTATTTCCATTTTTTCATATCAGTTGATATTTGCTTTATGACCAATTATGTGGTCAATTTTAGAAAAAGTTCCATGTCATACTAAGAAATATGTATATTCCTTTGAGTTTGGATGGATAAATATTTATTAAGTCCATTTGCATCATATCCTCTATTAGAGTCCTTATTTCTCTGTTGGGTCTCTGTCTGGTTACCTATTCAAGGGTGAATGTGGGGTACTGAAGTCTACCACTATTAGGGTGTGAGAACTGATGTGGGATTTGAGCTTTAGTTGTGTTTATTTTACATAGATAGGTGCCCTTATATTAGGGGCATAAATATTCAGGATTGAGATGTCATCTTAATCAATATTTGCTGAGATGAATAAGTAATGTCCATCTTGGTCTCTTTTAACTGATTATAGTTTGAAGTCTACATTTTTAGATATTAAGATGGCAACCCCAGCTTGTTTCTTAGGGCCTTTTAATTGGAAAATGTTTTTCCAACCCTTTACTGTGAGCCTGTGTCTATCTTTGAGGTTGAGGTTTGTTTGTTGAATGCAGCAGAAGGATGACTTCTGTTTTTGTATCCATTGTGTTAGGGTGTGTCTTTTTATAGGTGTATTGAGTCCATTGATATTAAGGAATACTAGTGACCACTGATTGATATTTCCTGTTACTTTTGTTGATCGCTTGTATGTATTTCCTTTCTCTGGGCTTTTCTTCTGTGGGATTATCAATTATTTGTCATTCCATGGATGTATCTGGGATCCTTAGGTTGTAGTTTTCTCTCTAATGCTTTCTGAAGAGCCAGATTTATAGATAGGTATTGTTTCAGTCTGACTTTGTCATGAAATATCTTGTTTACTCTATCTATGGTGATTGATAATTTTGGTGGGTATAGTGGTCTAGGTTGGCAGCCATGTTCTTTTAGTGTCTGTATAACTTCTGACCAGGACTTTTCTTGCTTTCACCGTTTCCATTGAATAGTCAGGTGTTATGGTGATGGATCTGCCTTTATAGGTAAGTTGACCCTTTTCTTTTGCAGCTCTTAAAATTTTTCCTTTGTTCTGTATGTTTTGTGGCTTGGCGACCAGACTTTTTTTGGGGGGGTCAAATCTATTTGGTGTCCTGTAAGCTTCTTGTATCTTTATAGGCATCTCCTTCTTTAAATTGGGAAAGTTCAGAAATAGTTTTTGTAAGGATGCTTTAAGGAAAGAATAACAGATGTCCTTAATAACAGATGCTGTTTTCCATGTAAACGGTGGTTTTTAATCTGTGTCACAGGTGATCATTCTGATTGGCTGCTCTCAGAAAGTGAGCCTGCTTTCTTCCCTCCCTAAGATTAGCCCTGTAATGACCATTTATGGTTATATCACACTTTTTTTTTAATCTTTGGCTTAAAGGAGTTCTTAAGAGAATTTAGGCTGAATTTGCCTTGTATTCTTTTTCTGTATTATTTCTTGTATGTTTTAGGACATATACACTAGTGAAGGTGCCTAGTAGGAGATCCAGTTCTCTTTCTTGACTTCAGCTATTGAGATCCAAGTATCTTCAGGACGGATGCTCACATTAAGTTTTTTCCAAATCTTTTCTTTTTACATGTAAGCAAGCAGAATATTCTGCCATAGCACAGGTACACTGCAAGGTGGCAGGAAATACTGGTGATGGCCATCTCACTCACCCAGTTGCTGGCCGTGTGACTTGAATGACTTACTTAGATTCTCTGTGGTTCAGTGTCATGATCTGTGAAATGGGCTCCTAGTGCCTGTCTGAGCAGATTGCTGTGAGAATGAAAGAACAGCTGTAAACCTACTTTGATGTTGGGAGTCCTGAGTATAGCAAGAAAGGCTTTTTTATAGCTTGAGCTCAGAAGCATCTATTCTGTTGGGGAGCTGAGGCTTTCCAGACTT
This sequence comes from Sigmodon hispidus, assembly GCA_004025045.1. Taxonomy (NCBI): domain Eukaryota; kingdom Metazoa; phylum Chordata; class Mammalia; order Rodentia; family Cricetidae; genus Sigmodon; species Sigmodon hispidus. The sequence goes on along the minus strand of PVIH01010148.1, from coordinate 21,928 downwards.
TGTACAATAGCTCTGGGACAGAAGAGCCCAGGCTATAGAAAGGGTGCACATCAGATCATAGCAGACCTTCATTTCCTAGTTAATGCTTCTTTTTCTTCATTATTGCTTCAAAGAAAATAGTGAGTTAATTTAAATTCTGGTCATATATTCTGAAGACGCTTTTCCCATTTAGTTTCATTATCTGAGCCATCAGTATTTCTTTTGAAGTTTCTAAGTGGTGTATTGAAATTTCTTACTCATTTCTCTCATTTCACATTGAATTAATGACGGAGTATTATTCAAGATGGATGGAGTCTTGGGCTGATCTTATCCAACCTTTTCACAGTGCATTGGGAGATGAGAGGCCTGCTTATAGGGTATTTGCTGTACACTTTTCAGGACTACATAGGGAGCAGGTATCCAAGCTGAGGTCAAATCTTCCGATTCCTAGTTCAGCATCCCTCATAGCAGTGAGCACTCTGGTATGTTCCCTTGTCCCTTTCTCCTTCACAGGATGTATTAAACTATTAAAATGAAAAGTCATAAATAAAAAATACATAAGCTTTAGATTTTGACTTTCAGGAAATGTTTGTTGATTAACTATTCCAGTATTAATCTAGGAGAGTGTATAACCTGTGGCTGTGAGAAATGCCAGGCTATACCAACTAAATGGGGGTTTTGTAGGTATGTGGCAGGGAGGAGAAGGGAGAGAAATATCTTCAAACATGAATATCAGAAACACCTCATAATAAATTCAGCAGGCTTGTTTTAGGACTTGTAGGAATCCTTCAACCTTCTCTTTACTTTTTGCCCCAATTCATTTGTTCTCTCAGAGGATTTATATTTGGCATTAAGAGTAAAGTCTTCCTTAATATTGTTGTCTCAAAGTTAAGAAAATGTGAATTTTGAAGTGATTCTTGAGTTCTTTATAGGTTTTTCTTTTTATAGTTATTAAAATGTGGAGTTCTCAAACCATTTAACATTCCAGCTAGGCGTAGGAAGGCATAGAGGAACTTCCCACCCCTAACTGAGAAGTTATTGGACAGTTAATGTGGCTCCTCATAGGTGAGCCATACTCAGGAGATAGTCCCACCCCCATAGATATGTGGACAGTTCACATTGGCATCTGTGGGTAATTAAAGTATAAGAAAAGGTGAAGTTTTCTAGTAAAGAGAAAGCTACTGCCTTAGAAGGTAATGGCATTCAAAAGTGATTGGTGTGTTTAGTTTTTCAGAGCTTGCACACTGCTTATTATCTACAGAGTATTGATGAGCATGATTTTGGCTTCATGGTTGGCCCTCAATGTCTATTGAAAACTCTGCTCTTGGGGAATAATGACCCTTTCTCAGGGAAATGTATGTGGAGTAGGCTGGCAAGGCCAGGGCAGAATATAAAGTCAGTAGGCAGTACTTGACCTATCTGCGAACTAAAGAGAAAAGTAACAGTAAAAAGGATGGCAAGATTGGGAAGAGGGATAGTTTGAAGAAGTTCTGTGGCATCCTGTCTCCAATTTATCTTCTGGGTCTTGACATGGGGATAGGGTAGAGCCCTAGTAGAAGTGTGGTTCTGCCTATCATTATCCATGCTTGTTTCAGACCTAGTCTCCTTCCTGCAGGACTGCTTTGCAGAACTGCAGGAACTCTTTCTGGAAAACAAGTTTCTCCTCGGTCTGGCCCATGCCTCCAGCCTCCTTTTCCCAGAATGTAATTCCTGGCATTATTCTAATTCTCTGAGGACTGTTGTTTCAACAGTCTTATATCCAAAAGGAGAGATACACTTGTCTCTCTAAAATGAGGTTGGTAGTTCTGGGGTGCTACTGGCTGGCAATCATGAAGTTTCAAAATAGTTCTCTGTCAACATGGGGCTCCCCCCTTTAGGTCCTTTACTGTACAAGTGAAGTTATACAATATTAAAGTTAATTACCACCATCTTCAACATCCTACTCTGTAGAGCAGGAGTGGGGGTGGGGTTTATATGTACTGTGATCTGTGAGTATGGTGCTGAAGCCTGACCTGACAATTTCTGATCCTTATGAACCTCAGTTTTCTTCTCACACACAAGTCTAGCAGTCTCTCCTACTTAATGTAACCAATCATGCTCAAAGGTCATCTATGTAAAGTGTTCAGCATACTGTCTAAAGATGGGGACAGAGTCTGTGGACCAAAAGTCTTGTCTCCCAATTTCTAGAGGGAGACATGACATAGACATTGTTAGGGCATAAATAAGTGTATAGGACTGTGTCAATAATAGCTTGTTTAAAAGCACAGGCAGAGGGTTAAATTTGGTCTTGATATTATATTTTAGGAAACCCTGCCCTAGAAGGTAAAATGTATTATCAATTAATAGCAGAAGTGGTTCCAGTTTTTAAAATACTTGTTCATACTCATATTTAAGTGAAAAGAAACATGAATTTTGAACTTGTGATGGTATTTCTTTACATATTTTGCTTTATTTGAAAATAGTAAGCTTGGTTAAATAATACTTTTACCCCCAAGGTTTATACATACACAAAAATACATAAATATGTTTTTAAAAATACTTTTAAAAATTTAAAAATGTATGTGTGTGTGTGTGTGTGTGTGCGTGTGCGTGCATGTGTGTAAACTTTACATGCACGTTAGTGCAGAGGCCAAACTCCTGGAGCTGTGGTTATAAGTATTTTTTTGTGAGCCATATGACATGAGTGTTGGCAACTGAACATGGGGCCTCTGGGAGAACAGCATGCTTCTTTTCATCCCCAAATTGCTAAGTGAACACATGCAAGGATTCATAGAAAGTTTCCAGGGGCCGAAACATTGAGCTAACTTGGATGTCTCACAGCAAGTAAGTATGTAGCAATCTTCTTAGGGTGGTTTTACCTTAGTAGCTGGCTCCTCAAGCTGGGCTTCCTTGAAGATAGATTTTGATGAGAGTGAATAGGTCTTTTCTCCTTTTTTTTTTTTTTTTTTTTTTTTTTTTTTTTTTTTTTTTTTTTTTTTTTTTTTTTTT
>PVIH01010148.1:0-18861 GCA_004025045.1 Sigmodon hispidus | reverse complement strand
TGATTCATCTTTCTTTTTTTAAAGTATATTTTTATGTTACACATCTCGCTCTAGGCACTATTATTGCTTCATTGTGTACATTTTGATGAATTACATTTTTATTATTCTTTAATTCAAAATGTTTGAGAATTTTCTTGGTATGTTTCACTTGATCTGTATGTTCCTTCAAAATGTTTTGTTTAAGTTTAGAGTATTTTGGAGATATTTTTTTCTTTTTTTTATTGGACATGTTACCGATTTGACATATATTATGTGGCATTTCACATCATTGTATTCCATGTGATTTTTAAGGAGAATGCATATTCTGTTTGAAATATAAGTGGTTACTCACACTTTCTGTTGATTGGTGTTTTCTACATCTCTGTAATGTTCTTTTCTATTGGATGAAGTAGTCCATAACTACACTCAGACTCATACTGATGATGCTGTAGAGTACAAGTGTGTCCTTACAGATTTGCTGACAACTAAACCTATATTTTTCTCATAGAGATGTTTTAGAGGTCTCAACTAAAAATTGTGTGCCATATAGTGTCTTCTTGCTATAATAAAATAACCTCATGCTGGATAGTATATAATAAAAGGGTATTTCTCTTATAGTGGAGAAGCTGAGAGACCAAGATTAGGGAGCCCCAATTTTTTTGGGCTCTGGTGATTGTCTTCTGACTATACTGTGAAAGTGTGGACTGAAGATACAGAAAACTCACATGGAAAGACAGGAAGCAAGGAAGAACTAGGAGCTAGTTTGTTCTTCTTAGAATGCCATGTCAGAAACATAGATGTGGTTGTGTATTCCTACACTGTTCAAGTTTATTGAGAATAATAAAGTCGTAAGATATGGTGGTTTCATTAGCAAGAATTTGTAAGGTACTTCCACTTTCCTTGGTCAAAGCAAATACATTCATTTATTCCAGTATTAACTACTAATATTAACTCTTTTATCCCATTATATATCTTACAGGGTATGTATTTTATTTACATTTATGTATACATATGTGTGTGATAGTATAGAATGGCTACAAAAGGTTAAAGAGACAAGGACTTTCAATCGTATGAGTTGATCTATAGGAGCAATGTGAAGAATCCAGAGTGATTCTGAGCAGATGGCTCGATTATGAGTTAAGATGGTCACACAGGAAGACAGACAAATGGTAATTCACATCAACAGTGATATCAAGCCACCTCAAAGGCTCTGGAAGAGTTGTGAATTCTCTGCTTGTTGACCACTTGATGAGTACACCAGGTGGTGAGATTGTAGATGGATGGGGCCATCCTCACCTCAGTGCTAGGTGTCTATCTCTTTATGCATCCAGGGTAAGGATCTTATACTTTCTTTGGTCTATATTGTCTTCATACCTTTTTAGACCTGGTTTTCTAGATATGTTTTTATGTATTAATATGCCTCTATAGCCCCAATTCTCACCAGTAAATTTATAGGGTGGTACTGTTTCTACTTTTAGGAATAAGTCATTTATATCGCTTTCTGATAATGTAGGTGGTACTGGACAGATGATATGGTTCACATGCTACCCAAGGGCAGTCATCTTCAATCTTTAAAATGGAGTCCATACTGCTTGTAAAATGTATTTTCTTAGAGCAAGTCTCAGTCTGTAATAAGCAAACAAACAGTTTTGTACAATATGGAACAACTTAGAGTGGGGTACAACCTGATCTCAGCATTACCTTAATTCCTTTTGAAGGTGGGTGCCCCTAGTGACATAACTACCTTGTCACAAATCCCACCTCTTAAAGACTTTACATCTCAACATTGTGATGATGTGGACCAAGATTCCAGCACATGCCCCTCCATGTCTGCCCAAAACATGGTGATGATTCTCTGTTTGTTCTTTCAGCTCTATCATGTTTCTTTGTTACTCATGTACTGTAATGGTTGTCTTGTCTTTTTGGAGTGTTGATCTTTGTTGGTAGTGCTTCTCTTGTCCATGGTAACTTTCCTTCTACTAAGGTTTACTTTGTGTGAAATTAGTGGCCACACCTACTTTCTCTTGTGTTAGCGTACTGTTGCCTCCTTTCTCTCTCTATTTTGTTTAAATATGCCCTTGTATTTAAAGTTGTTTTTCTATAGCCAACGTACAGTAGGATTTTTTTGGCCACATTTTGTCTTCTCAGTGGTGTATGATTATTGACTGTGAAAGTGACTATTGCTGTAGTTGGAGTAATATTGTAGCTATTATTATTTTCTGCTTGGTGCTATGTTTTTTATGAATGTCTTTTCTCACAGTTTTTTTTTGTGTTTTTAATGAAAGATTTTATATGATTACTTTTCATCTTTGTTCTTATCATATAAATTAGGCTTCTTTTAAAAAGTACTCTGGAATTTGCAACTAATCCAAGTGCATTTTGAAGTAACACTATGTTATTTTGTGTGTAGAGTGAATGACTTTTCCAGAGGAGACAGCTTTTTTATTTACCCCGTCCATGATGCCATGTATTTAACATGCACAGATGCATACACAAGTATGTATAGAAATGTATAAGATGAATTGGTGCTGTTGTTTTGAATGAGCAAAGTGAAAGATATGATTCTATCTTTACATATTCTTTCTCTACTGCTTCTCTTTTTTGTAGGCCATTTATTGACTCATCATTTTAGTTCTTACTGAAGCACAAATAGTCCACAAGCAATAAAGTGTCCTTAGGCTCCCAGTTTTTTGTTTGTCTTTATGTGAATACATGCTTATTTTTTCCTCCTTTGGAGGACATTTTCATAGAAAACTGCATTTTTGGTTACTCACATCTTCCCTTAGAATATTATCCCAGTTTGCTTTTCTATTGCTGTGACATTGACCAAAAACTTCAGGTTGAAAAGGTTTATCTTACCCCAGAAATTAAAGTCCATCGTTGAAAAATTAGGGCCAGGGTCAAACAAGAACAGGAAGGCAGGAATGAAAGCAGCGGTCCAGCAAGAACGCTACTTACTGGCTTGCTTTCCATGGCTTGCTGACCTTCTTCTTTTACATCCCAGATGATTCATTTGCCTAGGTGTATTTCGGCCCATAATGGCATGTCCCTCTTACATCAATCATCAGACAAGAAGATGCCCACAACACTTTCCCATAGGCCAATCTGATGAATACAGTTTCTCAATAGATGTTGCCTTTTCCCAGATAGTCATGGTTTGTGTCATGATGACAAGAAACTAAGTGCACATATGTTAACTAGTCCACCTTATTCTCCTGTTTGCATGGAATTAGAGTTGTGGCCTGTAATTCTGACTTTTTAACTTCAGAGAGTACTTACTTTTCCTCTGACTTCTTCTAGAAATGTTTCTCTGTCTTCCATGTTTTTTTTTTTCCTGAAGTTTGCACATCATTGCCTATGTTTGTTTTTATTATTTATTCATTTTTCTTTTTTTTTTTTTGTTTTTTTCAGTGGAGAATTCTTTTTTTTTCTTCTTTATCTATTTTGTATTTATCAAAAAACAGCAAAATGAATTTAAAATGCTGAAATCATTTTACTTTTCTATATCTTGAGTTTTTTGCTTCTGTGGTTGGCTGTCTGACATTAGCGTGGAATTGTCAATCATTTTCACCTCAGATATCTCTTATGTTCCTTTTGCTTTCTATCTTCCTATTCTCCTTACTACATGTTACAAGCTTTGCGGCTCTCTCACGCTTCTTGAAGGCTTTGTTCTGTGTATGCTCCTCACACTGTGTGTGGCTTTGTTGTCTTTCTTTTTCAGGTTGAAAAGCGCCTGTTGAAGTATGCTCAAGTTCATAGATTGTTTCTTCAGCCGTATCCAATTTATTAATGAGCTACCCAAACCAGCTTCAATTTCTACTACTCTTTTTTTTGTTTGTTTTGGGTTTTTTTGTTTGTTTGGTTTTGTGTGTGTATGTGTTTTTGTAGCAGTTTTCTATTGTTTTTAGGATCTTAGCATTTCTGCTTTCATGTTACATATGGTCACATACCATCTACTTTTTCATTTGAATATTCTTTTAAATACCATAATATGATAATCTCAGCCTTGACATATTATGGAACTCTGACTGAACATTGTTTATATATACACTGAAGTCTGAATCTGATGCTTTCTCCATATTTTCAAATTGTTTATTTTCCTTTTTTATATATCTTGTACAATTATTTTTGGTGTATTGAGTAGACATAAGTTTCTATCCCACCTGTATGACCCCACAGCTGACTTAGGAAAGCATTACTCAGGGGCTTAATATTATTACAGTAATTGCTGGGCCAGTAGTTTTTGTTTGTTTTGGGTTTTTTGTTTGTTTGGTTTTGTGTTTGTGAGGAGTGGGAAACAGGAGTCTCATGGAACTCCTTGCCTTTAATGGGTAAACTTGTGGCCATGGTAACTGCATTTCACTGCAAGTGAGCAGTGTTAGTCCCTCTCCTTCTGTGCAAATGGCATATCCTTTCCTGAATTTGGTTTCTACTTGTCCTCTGTGCATCTTCCTACTGTGTGCCAGGGAGGCCCTTAGGTAAAGACAAATGATGTAGGGGAAAGCTGGGCTGCAGTGAGTGTCTTTTCCTCATAAATCTCTTGTGTTTAACAGAAAAGGAATGAAAAAAAGAAGTAAAAAGGAATAGCTTGTTTATTAAATATAACAATAAGGATTTTTTTTTTTCTTTTTTTGTGAGAGCAGGGAGAACTGTCTTCAGCTTTGGCTATGGAAAACTTAATACATAACATGATTCAGTGAATGTTGAGAGTATATGTAAATGCAGATGTTAGACACTTGTTGAGTGGTCTAAAAGTGTTTTCTTTTCATGTCACCTTTAATTGTTGATTTGAATAGTTTTTGTAGAGATTTTACACATACATTTGTGTTTATAGGAATATGAATAGCTACGGCCACATGTTTTTAAAATAATCTGTTAAAATTAATTAAAATAATGAATAGTGCATGGGATCTTTAGGTGTCTTTACACCATATTTAAAGGGTCAACTTTACCAGTGGAGGGCAGAGCTAGAGTGATAGATAGGAATGGGTATGGCCACTTCCTAGAATCGAAGAAGCTGTAGATTGATATCGATCTGGTGTTAGTTTTTATCCAGGTATTTACATTTCATTTATCTATCTATCTATCTATCTATCTATCTATCTATCTATCTATCTATTTATTTATTTATTTACTTACTTACTTGTTTGTTTGTTTGTTTATTTTGTGGTGCTGGGGATTAAATTCAGAGGAGTCATTTGTATTAAAGAAATTTTGTCTTTCATTTATTGCAAATAAATACCAGTATAGTCCTAAGCTGTGTAGAATTTGCTCTAGTTTTATCTAGATGTGAGGTATAGGCTAGAATAAATGATTGGAAACCCTTTATTGTCACTGTAACAAATAAGTGTTTCTTTTTTTGTAGGAGCAGGAAGTGCTTTTCCAGTCTGGTATTAATACTACCGAGGCCCTTTTGCAGTAGGGCTGGAGTCCTTATCTCTTCCACATTTATTTTTCAATAGCTGGAAACCTGCATGAAGTAGCTGACAGATCAGTGATTTACCAAAGGTCATTGCAGAATTCATGGTAGGTAGAGAAGTTCAGCTCCTGGCCTCTCCTCATATAGTCTAAAGATCAACCCATCTACTTTCCTGTAGATGAGCTTGAGCAGATTCTCAGAAAGTATGGAATTAATCTCTAACCCTTGCTTGGCAAATGACATTTTATTTTATTTTTAGAACCAAAACTTACAGACAGTTAGTGTGTACAGAATTTTGCCCCTCTGAACATACAGAAATTATATTTAAACTATATTTGGTCATACATTTACTACTTGCATAAGATAGGATCCTTATTTTATTTTATAACTTTTTATTTTTGAATAAAGTCTCATTTTTTACCCATGTATTCCCTGGTTCAAACTCCCTTCCCCCTCATGACCTCTCCCAATCACTCTCTCTTCTCCCCATCTCCACATCTCTTCCCCAGAAAGGGCAGGAGGTCCCAAGGTGGCTTAGTTCAGCATCCACTCCAGGCAAGTCCAATTTCCTCATCCTAATATCAAGACTGGGTCAGGAGTTTCTCTGGAGGGAATGGGCTCCAAGGTGCCTGTCCAAGGTGCTTCAGATCCCAAGCTGTTCAGTGGTTGTGGTTTGCAGTTTGGATGTACTTTGCTTTTTGTTTAAAGTCCACCATTGAGTGAGTACATGCCCTGCTTATCTTCCTGGGTTTGTGAAACCTCCTTCAGGAGAATATTCTCCAAATCGATCCATTTGCCTGTGAATTTTAGGATATCATTTTTTTCTTACTGCTGAGTAGTACACCATGGTGTAGATGTACCACAGTTTATTAATCCATTCCTCAGTTGATTCCAGATTCTTGCTATTACAAATAATGCTGCTATGAACATAGTTGAGCTAATACTTTTGAGGTGCGAATGTGCATCTTTAGGGTATATGCCCAGTAGTGGTATTGATGCATCTTTAGGGAGATTGATTCCCAATTTTGTGAGATCCACTTGGATTTGAGTTTTGTGCAGGGTGATAGGTTTGGATCTGTTTGCATGTTTTTACACACTGCCATCCAGTTATGCTAACTCCATTTATTGAAGATATTATCTTTTTTTCCACTGAATATTTTGGGCCTCATTGTCAAAGATCAAGTGATCCTAGTGTGTGGGTTAATGTCAGGATCTTCAATCCAATTCCATTGATTGGAATTCTGTTTTTGTGCCAGTACCAGGCTGTTTTTTGTTTGTTTGTTTGTTTGTTTTTGTTTTTGTTTTGTTTTGTTTTGTTTTGTTTTTTACTGTAGCTCTATAGTATAACTTGAAGTTGGGGATTGTGATACCTCCTGACGTTCTTTTGTTGAGCAAAATTGTTTTGACAATCCTGGCTTTCCCATTCTTCCAAATGAAACTGAGTATTGTTCTTTCAAGGTTTGTAAAATATTGTGTTGGGATTTTGAGGAGAAGTGCATTGAATCTGTAGAATTGCCATTTTTATTATGTTGATCCTGCCTATCCAGGAACATGGAAGATAATTCCATTTTTGATATGCTCTTCAATTTCTCTCTTCAGTGACTTAAAGTTTTTATCAAATAGATCTATTACTTCTTTGCTTATAGTTACACCAAGGTATTTAATGCTATTTGCAGCTGTTATAAAGAGTGATGTTTCCTTTATTTCTTTTTCAGCCCTTTTATCTTTAGTTCATAGAAGGGATACTGATTTCTTTGAGTTAATCTTGTATCCTGGTACATCGCTGAAGGTGTTTATCACTTGCAGAAGTTCCCTGATAGAATTTTTTGGGGCACTTATGTATAATGTCATATTATCTTCAAATAGCGATAGTTTTACTTCTTCTTTTTCAATTTGTATCCCCTTAATCTCCTTTTGTTCTCTTATTGCCTTAGTTAAAACTTTAGGAACTATATTGAGTAGATAAGGGGAGAGAGAACATCCTTGTCTAGTTTCTGATTTTAGTGGGATTGCTTTGAGTTTTTCTCCATTAAGTTTGATGTTGGCTGTTAGCTTCTTGTACGTTGCTTTTATTATATTTAGATATTTTCCCTATGTTCCTGATCTCTCCGGGACTTTTATCATAAATGAGTGTTTGATTTGTCAAAGGCTTTTTCAGCATCTAAGGATATGATCATGTGGTTTTTTTCTTCAGTTTGTTTATATGATGGATGCCATTTAATGTTTTCCATATGTTAAACCATCCCTGCATTCCTGGGTTGAAACCTATCTTGTCATGGTAGATATTTTTTATATGTTGCTGTATTTGGTTTGCAAGAATTTTATTGGGAATTTTGTATCAATATACATGAGGGAAATTGGTCTGTAATTATCTTTCTTTGTTGTGTCATTGAGTGGCTTGGGTATTATGGTTATTATGGCCTCATAAAAAGAGTTTGTCAATATTCCTTCGTTTCTACTGTATGGAACATTTTCAGGAGTATTGGTGTTAGTTCTTCTTTGAATGTCTGGTAGAATTCTGTGCTGAAACCATTTGGACCTGGGCTTTTTTTTACTTGGGAGGCTTTTAATGACAGCTTCAATTTTTTTTGGAGTTATAAGTATATTTAATTCTCTAATCTAATTTTGATAAGTGGTTCCTGTTGAGAAAGCTGTCTATTTCTTCTAGGTTTTCCATTTTCGTGGAATATAGATTTTCAAAGTATGACCTGATAATTCTCTAGATTTCCTGTGGGTCTGTTGTTAGTCCCCATTTTTCATTTCTGATTTTATTTATTTTAATATTCTTTCTCTGCTTTTTGCTTGGATAAGGGTTTATCTACCTTGTTGACTTTCTCAAAGAACCAAGTCTTTGATTAATTGATTCTTTTATTGTTCTTTTTGTTTCAATTGTATTGATTTCAGCTCTAAGCTTGCTTATTTCCTGCTGTCTCCTCCTTCTATCTAGGTGAGTTTGCTTCTAATTATTCTAAGGTTTTCAGATGTGCTGTTAGTTCTCTAGTGTGGGATTTCTCTAGGTTTTTCATGTAGGCATCTAGTGCTGTGAGTTTTTCCTTTTAAGACTACTTTCATTGTGTCCCACAAGTTTGGATACGTTGTGGATTCATTTTCATTAAATTCTAGGAAGACATTGATTTCTTTCTTAATTTGTTCCTTGGCTTAGAGGTGGTTCAGTTGAGTGCTGTTTAGTTTCCATGAGTTGGTAGGCTTTCTGTGATTTTTGATTTTGTTGAACTCTAACCTTAGGTTCTGGTGGTCTGACATAATACAAGGGATTATTTCCATTTTTTGTATCTATTGATATTTGCTTTATGACCAGTTATGTGATCAATTTTGGAGAAAGTTCCATGAGGAGCTGAGAAATATGTATATTCCTGTGAGTTTGGGTAGAAGCTTCTTTAAATATCTATTAAATTCATTTGCATCATAACCTCTGTTAGAGTCTTTTTTTCTCTGTTGGGTCTCTGTCTGGTTGACCTATTCAAGGGTGAATGTGGGGTATTGAAGTCTCCCACTATTAGGGTGTGAGAATTGTTGTGAGATTTGAGGTTTAGTAGTGTTTCTTCTTAAAAAAAAAAAAAATGGGTGCCCTTATATTAGAGGCATAAATGTTCAGGATTGAAATCTCATCTTTATCAATTTTTCCTGAGAAGAATAAGTAATGTCCATCTTGGTCTCTTTTAATTGATTGTAGTTTGGAGTATACTTTTTTAGATATTAGGATGGCAACACCAACTTGTTTCTTAGGGCCATTTGATTGGAAAATATTTTCCCAACCCTTTTCATCTCAGCCTGTGTTTGTCTTTGAAGTTGAGGTTTGTTTCTTGTATGCAGCAGAAGGATGGATTCTATTTTTTTATCCATCATGTTAGGGTGTGTCTTTTTTAGGTGAATTGAGTCCATTGATATTACGGGATATTAATGACCACCGATTATTATTCTGCGTTATTTTTAGTGGTAGCTTGTGTGTATTTTCTTTCTTTGGGCTTTTCTTCTGTGGGATTATCGATTGTTTGTGGTTTTGTGGGTGTATCTGGGATCCTTAAGTTGGAGTATTTCCTCTAGTACTTTCTGGAGGACCAGATTTGTAGAGGTATTGTTTAAGTCTGATTTTGTGGTGAAATATCTTGTTTACTTCTTCCATGGTGATTGATAGTTTTGCTGGGTATAGTAGTCTGAGTTGGCAGCCATGCGCTTTTAGTGTCTGTATAACTTCTGACCAGGACCTTCTTGCTTTTGTTGTTTCCATTGAATAGTCTGGTGTTATTCTGATGTGTCTGCCTTTATATGTAAGTTAGTCCTTTTCTTTAGCTGCTCCTAAAATTTTTTCCTTTGCTTTGTATGTCTTGTGGCTTGATTAATATATAGGCAGTAGATTTTTTTGGAGGGTGAGTCTAATGTATTTGGTAGTCTGTAGGCTTCTTGTATCTTTATAGGCATTTCCTTCTCTAGATTGGGAAAGTTTTCTTCTATGATTTTATTGAATACATTATCTGTTCCTTTGAGCTGGTTTTCTTTTCCTTCTTCTATTCCTATTATTGTCAGGTTAGGTCTTTTTATGGTGTCCTGAATTTCTTGAACGTTTTGTGTTATAGCTTTTTTGGTTTTAGTGTTTTCTTTGACTGATATCTATTTCCACTATTGAGTCTTCTACTCTAGAGATTCTCTCTTCTGTCTCTTGGATTCTGTTGGTTATGCTCATATCTGTAGTTTCAGCTTTTTCCTTCAGATTTCTGTTTTTACCTCATTTTGTGCCTTTTTTATTGCTTCTATTTCAACTTTTAGATCCTGTAATGTTTCTTTCATTTGTTGGTTTTTCTTTTCTTGTTTTTTTTTTTGTTGTTTTGTTTTCTTTCAAGGATTTGTTCATCTCTTTCAATTTCTTTGTTTTTATTTTTTTTCTATTTCCTTAAAGAAATTTTTTATATCCTCTGTTAAGGCTTCTATAATCTTCATAAAGGTGTTTTTGATGTTGTTTCCTTCTTTTTTCTCTTCATTGCTGTGTTCCAGTCTTGGTGTTGTAGAACTACCAGTTTCTTCTGGTGTTGCCTTGTTTTTCTTTATATTGTTATATGTATTTTCACACTGGCGTCTGCCCATTGCTTCAGTGGTTCACTCTTAGATAGCTCCTAGTCAGTTGTGGCTAAAAGGTTTGTGTGTCTTCTGTGTGCTCTGAACCTGGGGTCTGCAGGATCTCTGACTCCACTCTTGACACATGTTTGCCTTTTGAAGGCATCTGTCTATATGTCTATGATGATTCAGTTCTCCCTCAAGGTCCCTTCTGCTAGGGATTGCTGGGGAAGTCCCTTCCCAGCTTTAGTCTAGGGCCAGTCTGCTAGGCAGAGTGTGAGGTCAGTACTCTGGGTGTGACTCTTGCCCAAGAGTTGGAATCTGCTCACCTCTGATTCTACTGTGGACATTGGTCATCCAGATGCTGAAAAAGCCTTTGACAAAACCTTTATTGTATTTTAAATGTTGATATTTTAAAATAAAACTCATATTACTTTCAAATAATATTAGAATCTAAAATTAAAGAGATGATATTTGCTATCAACCTTGAAGAAAACATCAATAGTCTCTGGATAATTTTCATTTCTGCATAAACTTCTACATTTTTTATTATACAATTTTTCTAGTTTAATTTGTTTTTTTGCTTGTAAGTTTTTCTCTGATCACTGTATTATCTTTTGCAGTTAAAGTTATTCAAATACATTTCAGTGCAATTAAAGTATTTTTTGTGTCTATGAGGCTCTAATTATTAAAAAATTCTTCTAGAGTGAATTATGATTATAATTGTTAGTGGCACATACTTTATTAAAGCAACATAAGTTATGATGCATTTTGATAACTAATTATTACACATTAGGAATGCTATTGCAAGTGTGACACTTAACTAAATGAAACTGATACATCATTCACAGGAATACTGGATGAGGGACCTAGAACAATGCATGATAAGTCATTTCAAGCACATATATTGATGAGGTCAGAAGGAATTTGCTTTAGTGGGGTCCTTAGATTGAAGTGTTTTTTAGGGAATCATCATGGTGATCTTTTATTTGAAATTGATTTTACTATCCCGTGTGTTGGAAGCTTGAGATGTGGTCCTTCAATTTTGTGGAAAGCCAAGTATCAGAAACTGTTTTTGATTTTCTTTTTCTCTTTGATTCTTTTGGCTCTTTAGGAGGCCAGCAACCCAGCTCCCAAAAACATCACGTAGATCCTACTTATAAGTGCCCAGTCTTAGCTTGGCTTTTTCTAATCTGCTTTTCTTAATTTAAATTATCCTATCTATCTTTTACCTCTGGCTTTTATCTTTCTCTCTTTCTTTCTTTTTAGCTTTCTGTGTAGCTGGGTGGCTAGACCCAGGAGTCTGTCTCTCCTAGTCTTTCTTGCAACTCAATCTTTCTCCCCCATTTATCCTCCTATTTATTCTGTCTGCCTGCCAGCCCTGCCTATTCCTTTCTCCTGCCAAGCTATTGGTGAGTCAGCTCTTTTATGTTTAGATACCATCAGATGTTTTAGACGGGCAGAGTAACACAACCTCACAGAGTTAACCAAATGCAACATAAAAGAATGTAACACATGTTTGCATCATTAAAATAAATGTTCCACAGCATAACCAAATATAACAACATCTTAAAGTAATATCCCACAACAGGAATCACTTGCTTTCCAAAAAAAAAAAAAAAAAAAATTTAAGTCCTCATTAGAATCATTTGCTTTTTTAGTTTCTGGGAATTTTCCTCAAAAGCTTTACCTGGACTAGAGAGACTGCTCAGCAGTTAAGGACCTGGGTTTAATGAGAAACTTAATTCCAGTTCCAGGGGATCCAGCAACCACTTCTGGCCTACAAGGGAACACCAGGAATCATGTGGTGTGCAGGCATGCATATAAGCATAACTGTCGCACATATAAATAAAAATAAATCTAAAAAAGAAAAAAGAATTTTTAAAAAGGCTTTACCTGGACTTACAGCAGTGCTGTCAATCATACCTGTGGCTATTCACTTTATCCCATGTTCTTAATTCTGCACACTCTATACAGGGTGAGAATGCTTTCTGCTTTATTTTTCTTTTTAAAAATGTTTTTATTCTTTGACATTGTATAAAATATATTTTGATCATATTCATCCCCTTCACTAATTTTTCTCAGAACTCCCCTCACCTCCCATCCCACCCAACTTCATATTCTCTCTTTCTCAGTCTTGTAAACTCATTGAGTTTAGTTGGTGTTGGTGGACAACACCTAGGCATAGGACCTGCCCCAGAGTGATGTCAGTATGTGAGGTGCCATGCCATTAAAGAAACTTAATTTCTCTCTGAGAGATCGTATCAAATGACAATAACTACTTTGCTGTGGAAGAAACTTTGTGTGGTTTCACTTCCTCCATTCAGGGCTTCCATCTGACTTGAGCTTGTGCAGGCTTATGCAAGCTGCCCCAGTCTCTATGAGGTCATATGTGCCCCTGACATTGTCTGGAAAACACTGTTTTCTTGAAGTCATCCACCACCTCTGTCTCTTACAATCTTTCTGTCCCTTCTTCACATACACTCCTGAGCCTTGAAGGAAAAGATGTGCTATAGACTTCTTATTTAGGGCTGAAGACTCCACAAGTCTCATTTTTTGTATTCTGACCAGTTGTGGACTTCTATGTTAATTACCATGTACTACAAGAAGAAGCTTCTCTAATGAGGGCTGTCCAGTGCACCCATCTCTTCGTATAACAGTAAGTCATTAGGATTCATCTTATTGTTACATTCATTTATCAGTTTGTTAGTAGTGGGTTTTCTTCTAAGGACTGTGACTTGTCTTGGTTCTTGGCCTCATTTATAATATCAGTTATGGGCTCCATTTCATAGAGTAGGCCTTAAATAAAATTATAAAGTAGTTGGTTACTCTTATAACATTTATGCTATTATTGTACCAAGTGGGCATCTCTTGCCAGGCATATTGTTATTGTAGCTTACAAGATATGCAGCTTGGTGAGACTGATGGTTATTTTTCTCATCTGATAGTATGTAGAGTACCTTCTATCATCATGAAAGTTAGCCAGTAGAAATGAAGCTATCAAGTGAATACAGTCTTAGTTGGTGTTCTCTTGCTGTGAAGAGATGCCACAATCATGGCAACTCTTATAAAAGAATTCAGGAGCTTGCTTATAGTTTCAGAGGTTTAGTATATTATCCTTATAGTTTGGAGCATGCTGGTATACAGGAAGACATGGTAGCTAAAAGTTGAACATCTGGATCTGTAGGCAGCAAGATAGGAGGGAGACCCTGGACCTGGCTTTGGACCTTGAAACCTCAAACCCACATCTTTTTTCTCCAACAAAGCCACACCTCTTGCTCCCTCTCATGCAGCACCACTCCTTAAGGGCTAAGCATTCAAATGTATAACAAGTCTATGAGAGTCATTCCTACTCAAACCACTACACATACATACCAATTACATTTCTCCATGTTTCATGACTCAAATATGTAGTGTCTCCCCTAATAGGGTCTTACTATCAAGTTCTGGAGGATAAGCAGTGTTAGCACCCTATAATGCTCACCTGTATCCCTCTCCACCCCCATCCCTGTGTGTGTGTGTGTGTGTGTTAAAAATTGAAAGTGGAAAATAGCAATACTGCATTCCACTTTCAATTTTTTTGTATATATAAACAGGTGTTTTGTTTGAAAACTTCTGACTCCATTCTTCTCTTCTAAAAAATATGCCAATATTGAGTTCCTATGGCTTTGCCTAATTAAAGTAAGCTAAGTCTGTCTTTGATATGTATATTGTTCTGTTTGCCATGTTTCCTAGGGATTGTGGTGTATCTAAATCCAGAGTGTCCTAACACCTGCCAGAGTCCCAGATGCTAGCTACCATTGGACTGACTCTTAGCAAGAGTATGTGTGAGACAGGAAAAGACATGCCTTGTTACATGCTTTGGTTATGGAGGTTTAGCTTATCCTATAATAGAGCCTTTCTCTTTTAAGTGGCACCTTGAATGCCCTGGGAAAACTACACAGTATGTCCCTTTATAAAGCAGAGAAGGAACAGTGGGAGAACAGCAAGCAAGAGGAAAGAATGTCTAGGTTGCTGAGGCATTGCAAGTGCCTTCTCCCACACCTGTGTACCTATAGCAATTGAAGATCTAGAAAATAATTCCCATTATAGTATTCCATGATTAGTATTCTCTGTCTGTCCCAGTCCTTAACAAAATTCTAGTTTTTGAAGAAAACTGCTTTGGGAATGTGATTTTCAGTTACCCATTTATATTTTAGGAGGCCAAAGTTTATTAAGGCTTTGTGTCTTTTTTCAGAATGCTGCACAGTTCTGTGGGCTTTTATTCCTATCCATCACAATTGCTTGCTATCTGTGTTACTAGAATTGGGCACTAGAATTTACTTTGGCTTTAGTAGCAGTGTGCAGTTGTGTGAGTTTAACCTGTCCATATGTAATGATAGGGAAAATAATTTAGTTAAGGAGTTGTGATATGATTTTGTCATTTTCTGATTGTTGATTTTCTTTTGTAGGAGGAAAAAGGAACTATTGGTTTTATGGAAGTTTTAGTTGTTTTTTTTCTAAAAGTGAAACTAAAATAAAAATAATTACAACAATAATTTAAAAAGGAGAGTTGTTGGTTTTATGAAATATTGAGGTATTTTTGTTGTTACTCAGTTAAAGAAGAAATTGGAAAACTCATGCATGCACAAGTGATATCATTAATCTGTATTCTTATTACTGATTTTGCATAGTTTTCATTTTTCTTTTACATTTGATTTATCTTTTATTCTATGTTTATGTCTTCAACTCTTGTATTTCTTTTTTTATTATGAATAAAGTCATTTTTTTATCCGTGTATATCCTTGTTCAAGCTTTCTTCCCCCTCCTGCTTCTTCCAGTCACTCTGTCTTCTCCACATCTCTTTATCTCCTCCCCAACAAGGGCAGGAGGTCCCAAGGTCCCCATATGGCTTAGTTCAGCATCCACTCCTGGCAAATCTTGTATTTCAAATCTCTTTTCAAGTCTGTCATTTTTGAAGTTTTGATTCCTATTGTGTCTTATTTCCTTATTTTGTGTGAGAACATTTTATTTATATTAGGTCTTTAGTATAGGAATTAAGTAAGGCTATACATTTTCCTTTGAGTGTGACTTTTATAACATTTATATTTTCGTATGTAACAGTGACATCTGGTTAGATTTTGTATAAGTTTAAGTATTTGCTGAGGTAAAAGCAAAAAAATATGAACGAAGTTTGGGTTTCCTTTGGTACTACCATTAATCACTTTATTGTAGAATTATACTCTTAAATAGGTCCCCTTCTTTTCTAAGTCTGTTTTTCAGTGTTTCTGTGCCTAGAGTGTATTAGATCAATAAACCCCACTCTTTGTTTCTAGTTTTACACCCCTGAGTGCATTTGGCCCCTGTCTGTTTCCTCCTTTGCATTTTGATGTCTCTCTGGTGGGTGGCAGTATTATGTAAGATAACCTCTCCTCTTTGAATGGCAGCTGGATTGCTTGTAGGCTCATGATGTTTCCATTAGGCTTAGACATGCTCTATTTTTCTCCTAAAAATTATAGCTGAGAAGGAATCTTAGAACAATCTAACCTTAGTGACTTTGAATAATGATATACAGGGATAGAAAGCGTGACTTCTTTGTTCATAATAATAATAATAATGAAAAAGAAAAAAAAGAATTCCCTTTTTACCTCTAAACCTCATTTTTTTAATTGGATTATTTGAATTTTTGGTCTGTAGTTTCTCAAGTTCTCTATATATTTTAGAGATACAGCAAAGAAAGAGAATTACAGACCAATTTTCCTCATGAACACTGATGCAAAAATACTCAATAAAATGCTAGTAAACTGAATTCAATAATATATCAAAAAATCATCCAACATGATCAAGTAGGCTTCTTCCCAGAGATGCAGGGATGGTTTAACATATGAAAAACTGTCAGTGTCATCCATTATATAAACAACCAAACTCTGTCTGGGTTCATAGTAAAACAACTTGAAATTTCCTTCCCCAATATTACTTATTTTCCAAATTTTTATGTTATACTTCTTTTAAGGTACGTATTTGTGAGAGATGAAACACATATAACTTTGACAATTTTGTTTCTCTAGACAATAGCTAAGTATACACAAATCTTTTAGTTTATATTGAAGACTAAGAAAGCTATAAAAACAGTAATGTTTTTTGAAACTTACAGGAAAGACCCTTTGGTTCTTATGACTTTAAATGTACTTTCTAGTTTTTGAGCCTGTAGGAGACTAACAAAAATCAGATAAGAAGTAGGATAGGAGGCTGAAAAATGTCTTGCTGACTTGAAGAGGCAGCATAATTTAAACAGAATCAAGTATTTTGATGCTTTATGGCTAGAATGAAAGCTCCAGCATGAATTCCCTGTAGGATTCCCCATACCTGGGGTCTGAGTTCTGCTTCCCTCCTGTGACCTGACTCAGAAATGCAGAGAGAGATTACACTAAGCTTGGCTCAACCTGAGATGGATTGAATTGCTGCTCCTTTTAGGAGGGTTTTTCTTGAATAAAGTTATGTTTCAGATTACAGTTTGAGAACTTATGATGGAAGGCTAGGGTTTTGGAAAGGCTTTTGTGGGGAATCCTGATCACAACTCCCCAGGCACAAGATGGGTTGAATGTTACATTAAAGTATAGTTGTTTGGTTTTATATATGTGTTATCTCCCTATAGTTACAGCCTTTTAAAATCAAGGGCCGAGTTTCATGCTTCTGTATGTGAGTAAAATGTTTATGGGTGAGTTCCTTGATGGTAAAGGCATAAGTCTCTAAAGTCAGACACATCAGTATAACTGTAATTAAATTTATATTAAATTAGTTTGGCAAGAAATCATGACTCTAGGCACTTGTTAAAGAAAAGATAATCATATCAGCATTAGGGTTGGTGAATAGGGAATTGGTGTTGGCTCAATGAAAGTTCTAGGATGACTTCTGAATTGATTTTCATGTTGAAAGCAAGCAGACTGGATATTAGTTGCATTATGTTTCATCCTGAAGTGAATGCAATTGCCTTTTAGAATAAGAAAGCTAACACCTTCCATTTATATAACACCTTTCTTCTAAAGAGTTCAAAGCATTTTCTAGAAATCATCTCATTAATCTTTTTGACTTACATTCAGAGTGCCTAGTAGTATAGTTGGCTAGCAGGGCGGCTGGTGGGCATGTACCTGTGTGCACATGTGCACACATCTACACATGAGGTTTCTCCCCTCTTTCCCTTTGCTGTTTATTCAATGGAGCTTAAGCTAATTTTAAAATCTTATCTTGGGTAGAATTTGGCATTTTGTTAAGCCTCATGTTTCAAACAACTGCATACCATTTTTTAGAATATTAAATCCTATTTCTTCATGAATACTGAGTTTTTCCAGAAAAAGATACAACTTAACTACCCATGCACATCAGACTATTAATCAAACATTGGTCTAAAAATCACTATTTAGGCATGGGTTATAGACGCTTTTTGCTTAGACTTTAAAAATATAATTTTTTCCTTAATAATTGCCTTTATATTCATGCTCATTCTTGAGTGAACATTTGCATAAGTAATGAAAACATGAGTTGTGAGAGGTGAATTTTTTTCCTAGTTTAACATTTATCTGTCTGTCCATCCATTTGTCTGTTCGTCCATCTGTTCATCAGTCCATCAATCCTTTTGTCGTCTGTCTATATCTTTTTATTATTTTGAGAAAGGGTTTCTCTCGATAGCTCTGATTATCCTGGAGCTCACAGTGTAGCCTCTACCTCACAGACATCTGCCCTCTTCTGTTTCTTGAGTGCTGGGATTAAAGAATGTGCTGTCATGTCCACCAATAGTTTTTTCTTTATACAAATCAGCTGCCTGAAATTTGCTTGATCGTTGGTCATTTCTTTGCCAGAGGTTGCTTGTTTGGGCAGTTGCTTATACTATATCTGTCTTTTCCTTTAATTGATACTCATCGTAAGCCGCTAGCACCTCAATGGCATGCACTAACAGCAACTGCATTTTGGTAGTAAAGTGTTTCACAGCAAAACTTCACCACTTTGATCTGGGTTGTAGTTGAATCTTTAATGGATTTCTTGATCGATTGAAGTAGAAGAGTCTCTTGAAGCTGAAGGAAAATGATCTCACTTCTTAAAACACCAATTCTGCAGGTGAGTTCTTCTCTATTCCCAGAGAATAAAGGAGTTTGTTTATATCTGCACAGTGAGACTGTGGAGTTGCCCTTGATAATTGTGTTGCCTGTTGCGAGTCCTTGTGGATGCTAAGGATGCGCTCCTTAGCTGGGGAAGCCTTACTGTTATGGTTTCTGCACTAGGGATAGACTTGCAGGGTATTATTTCATAGTGATATTCATTCTGTCCCATAGATAAAGGCTAGGCAGCAGCCCATTTAGGCACTGATGCTGGGATTTAAGCCATACTTAGGTGGAAAATGAGGCTTTGTTTTTTTTTTT